>OX101756.1:60722541-60954312 GCA_944452675.1 Tachina lurida
GGATTGAACGGCTCACAGCGCTCAGTGAAGTGAATCGTTCAATTGAACTAGTTCGTTCATGAGCTGCACAACTCTAGCTACGACACGGGTTCGGCGAGAGAGGGACAACTGTTGTATATTTGTTATTAAGTTGCTAACAATATAATCAAAACAAACAAGAGAAAATGTGTACTTTGTGAATTAAATGAAAGATTTTGTAGTGTTGAACTAGAAAACTCAATGTGTTGAACAGAGGTCCAATTGGTCGCAAGATTGTCGGCGGTGGCGGCTGAGGAAATATGTACCGACGGCGGCGGCTGGCCGGCTGGAGCCGAATTTTTGTAATAACCAGAAAAATACAATGGGGTTAACGTTGGCAAAGCGTTTCCTAATGCATCAAGGCGAATCCAGTATCAGGTGACCTTATCGCTACAACAATTTTACAACACAAAAAACAACACGTAGTTTGCTATGCTACAAAACCAATCTGTCAGAAGATTTCTAAGCAAATTTTGACGTTTTGGTTCAAAATGCTCAATTTGGTAGCAACAGCTGATAATCAGCTGGGCTGATAAGGTCACCTGATACTGAATTCGCCTTGCTAATGCATTAAACACATTCGACACAGCAGGCTACGGGCTACAATCTGTCAAAAATAGAATACACACATTCTTATGGTAACAATTATTTTAACGACAGCAGGCTACATGACTGCACGACCACCGTTGTAGCTGTCGCCAAATTTAAACTAATTTCTATTTCTCTGGCTACAATGAGCAAATGCAGTGTTACCAGTATAATACAAAATGGTGAATGAATGATATCGTACAATTATTTCATACTATTTACTAGAAGCAATATCCAATAATTGATGTAAAGAATAAATTGATTCATTATTGTACTTTTATGTGAAATAAGTACATTTTAAAAGAAAAATTAATTTTTATAAATGCAAAATATATGAAAGTGGCAATACTGAACTATGTATTTGTACTTGAATATCAGCTGCAGATGGTGCTGCCGTCTCCAAAATAATTAAGTAGCTGGCTACGAGGCGACAAATGCTGCTAGCGGCATTTGAAGTCGTGTGTTCGTGTAGCCTGCTGTGGTGAATGTGTTTAATGCATAACTCTACGTCTCCACCTGACACACTCAAAATATTCCATGCTTAAAAATACGAAATATTTTTTCGTAATTTAATTTTTGTACAAAAACGAAAATTTTGTAAATTTTATGAAAATATTTGTAGCTTGTGCAGGAAAACAGATTTTGTAATTTTACGAATTTCGTTAAGTTACAAAAATTGTTTCGTACAATTATTTTCGTATATAGTACCATGTGTTTCGTTTATTTTATAGAACTTAGCAGAAAATAAAACAGTTTTATAAAATTGGAAATTTTCGTAAAAAAAACAAATTTTGTTTTGTTATCATTTTGTTTGCAGTACAAAATTATTCTTAAATCTACGCAAGTTTCGTGAATTTTACGAAAAAATCATTTTGAAATATAAGAATAAAAACTGTTCTGTTTGTTTTATTTTTTTTTTAATATTTTCCCCATTTGTTTGCTGTCTTGTATACTTACAAATATTTTATTAAAAATAATAAATATGTAAATTTCAAGTAAATTAAAAATTATTGTAATAAAAAATTACTTTTTGTGAAGAACGATAAATCTGGTCCACGGCACACCAACAACGAATAAGTAACAGATCTTATAATTTATAATTGGATAATTGGTTACTGTTTGTGCAAAGAAAGAGAAAATCTATCTAAATAAATATATCGCAGAGTTCGTCACTCACGCGAATTTCGTTTGACGGGTGTTAATTTTCATATGAAGAAATGTGTTTTATCTTCATGACGATAGTTCGCAACGAAAAATTCGTTGTTCGTTCCAGTTGTGTTCCCAGTTTGATTCGCGAGTTTCAGTGCAAAATATGTATGTATGTGTATGTGATGCATAAGGAATGCAGAGTCTGTAACAAGCCCCCTTAAATTATGATTTTCTTTTTATAATTTTTACAACCTTCAATTCTAAGAATTACAGATTATATTACAAAATTATTTTTCATATGTAAACAAATATATTTTTTTTGCAGATTTTAATTTGTTTACAGATTTTAGGTTTACAAAATTTCGTATATTACACCAAATTGCTTTTCATGATTCACGAATTTCTTTTGTAATATAAACATAGTTTTTCGTAAATTTACGAAAAATAATTTGTAAAAATACAAAATTTTGTTATTTACAGACAAAAAGTATTTCGTAAAATAAACGAATATTATTTGTACTATGTACGCAGCATTTCGTACCGTAAAAACAACGAACATTTTCGTAAAATTAATCACATTTTTCGTTTATTTTACCTATGAAGTATTGTGAGTGTGTATCTCTAAGTTGCTCAAGTGTATCTATTTTACCAGTTTTTATACTACGAAGCTTTTTCTTCAAGACTTCTTGTCAACACCAACTGCTTTAAAACTTTCTCATTCTTGTTTGCTAACAGCAAATAGCAGAACAGGTATCAGATAAGGTTATCAGGTACCTGTTCTGGTTTTCAGATTAGCTGGTCAGGTACCTGATCTGGTTTTCAGATCAGCTTATCAGGTATTAGATTAGGTTATCAGGTACCTAAACTGGTCTTCAGATCAGCTTATTAGGTTTTAGATCAGGTTATCAGGTAGCTGGTCTGGGTTTCAGATCAGGTTATCAGGTACCAGATCAGACTATGAAGTAGCTGGTCTGGTTTTCAGAAGGTGTCATTTTAAAATTGAAGGCTTACCTACCAATAAATGTTCTAAATCTGTTGGAAAGTTACATTATTGCTCGGAAGTTCACTGTTGTGGAAGGAGACGTTATGAGTATTCCTGAAACTATCTCATCCGGTGTACCACAGGGGAGTATACTGGGGCCAGTTTTGTATTTGATTTGAGCAGTAATATCCACACATCTACATATTTACCGATGATACAGCTTGCCTTAGTATGCACGAAAAACCTCACGAGGCTTCCCGATATCTTCATTAACATATTACCCAGCTAGAGCTATGATTAAACTTATGGAGAATAGAGGTAAACGAACAGAAGTGTTCTTAGGTAAGATTTACCCTACGAAAAGATACTTGTTCCCCCATTAGAATCAATAATCAAATTGTTCCGCAATACTCACATTTGAAATACATTGGTATACACTAAAGAGCTGTACAAAATGTATTGAAAGTTCTGTATTCTAAAGCACACTACTTCCAAGCCTTATATTTCAGGGTAAACATTATCAACAAAACAAGCATAACAAAACATGACTCTCACTGAAACAAAACAAGCACCATTCGAAAATTTTCTCTCTATAGCTTTGTTAGTGCTTGTATGTTCAAACGAAGTAGAACATCAAAACAAAAACAGACAATGAAATAAAAAAAACGATAAATTACACCAAAAGCATCGAGTACACTAGAACCAACACAAAAAAGCGTAAAAATGTAAACAAGAGTGTTATTAACTAATACATACATACATTCGATTTTTTATGTTCATAAAAAATGCAAAAGTTTCTTTGTAAGTGTGTCTACGAGTTATTCAAACATGTTTTGAATGTTCAAAATAGTTTTGGTGTTCTACTTCATTTCTCTTCTACTTCAGCCTTGTTCTATTTTAACAATGTTTAGTTGTACTTGTGTTCTCTTCTTCAATGTTTTGATCGTGAAACAAAAGAAATATTTTCGGAAGTATGTGTTTTGCAATGAGCAAGTAATACATACACACTAATTGTAATTTCAGGAAATGCTTGTAAGACATTTTTGTTGTGTTTGTGCCACTCTTTAGTAAACACCTTGATCGAAGGCTTACATGGAAACACCTCATTACTCAGATACATTATATTCTAGATCTAGATTTTAAACTTTTAATACACAAGTCGCTTTTGAAACCTATATGGTGCTACGGAATTCAGCTTTAGGATGCTGCTTCAGCTTCAAATGTAGAAAAAATTCAACAAAGGCAAATAAAAATTTTACGGCTGCATGATACATGAAAAATGCAAACAAACGGCCATGTCAGAGTTCAATTCCGTTCGGAATCGGAATTCAATCCACCCCATTTTTGTAGGAGATGGTGTCTAAAAAAGAAAACTAAGATACGGAAATTTGTCAGGTATGTCAAGAGAGTTCTCGTTGTACCTTCTTCGTGAACAGACGTAATAGCGGAATTTTTCTTACATACAAACTAAACAAAAAAAAAAAAGCATACAACAAAATATTCGTAGTACATATTAACTTTGATAAATAAGCTTTTTTTGCTTTGCTAATATTTTTACATATAGAAATAACAAAAACAAAAAAAAAACCGTAAACAAAAAAAAACATACAAAGTACTCCAAAGGAAAAAAATAGTGAAGTGAGTTCTAACGGCAGAAATGCCTATTTTACTGTGAGTTTTGATGCTCATAATGATAACAATAAAAATAAAATATCTGATAATAGACTTGCTGTGAGTTCTGAAGCTCTTAATAAAAATCAAAAATCTCATAATAGACTTTTTCTAACGGCAAAACCACAGTTTCGTCAGCGATCAACTTCGCTTTGTCCAATGCCAACTAGTGAATCGTTGACATTATTGCCTAGTACTTCTACATTTAACTCAGCGATATCATCCGCATCGGGCTCGTCGTCATCACTTAAACAAGTTGTCACTGAAGATAAGAGCAGCCCAAAACCAAAGGTTCAAGTCGGAATGGACAGATACATTACAATTTTAAAGCGCGGGCGAAGCCCAAATTCTACTAAAATTGCATCTGCTCCAAAGATGTCTAGGGATAACAGCGCATCCTCTACTAATCGGCAAAACCGTTTTAAAATATTGCAAGATGACAATGACAAACCCGCTGAATCTGCGAACAAAACCTCCAAGCCGCCAATAATCTATTTAAGAGAAAAAAACTCAAACGCTCTTATTAAAAAATTAATTTCGGTCATTGGTGAGAATAAATTTCACATTGTTCCAATAAAACGTGGTAATATTGATGAAACGAAAATTCAAATTTATGAAGAAAAATATTTTCGAAAAATGGTTTCTGAATTTGAAAAAAGTAAAACAAATTTCTACACATATCAGCTCAAGAGTGCTAAAGGTCTGCAGATTGTGTTGAAGGGCATAGATTCCTATGTTGCTCCTGAAGAAGTAAAAGATGCTCCCGTCCCCAGGGTTTTAAAGTAAAAAATGTATCTAACATAATAAATAGGGAAAAGATCCATCAACCTCTATTTCGCGTTGAATTTGAGCCAAATGATATAAAATTGAAAAAAAATGAAACCCATCCAATATATAATTTAAGATATATCTTATATCGAAAAATAACCGTTGAAGAACCACAAAAGCGTTCTGGTGCAAACTATAAATAATTTTACAACAAATATTTTTTTTTTTTTTTTTTTTTATGCATGAATTTTTATTTATTGTATCTTCATATATGAACTAACAATAAGTATTCAAATCTTAAATCTAAAAAATATAATTAGGCCCGACCAATGTCGGACATAAGCTTAGTAGTAGTTATATATAATACATATGTAAGTAGTGATAATCAAAAGGAAAAAAAAATAAAAGTATTTTCAAGAAGTCCCATCTGGAGTGCTGTGAATAAGAGCCATTGTGTCCCTCTTTTTTAGGCGGATGTGTCCAGTAAAGTTCAAAATATTACGGGCAAGCGGATTAGGATGTGACTCGAGTTTTGTTAAATATTTTCCAGCGTATTTTGCAATTTCTTCAGTCACTAGTGGCATATTCAAATCACGATGTATATTTGAATTTTTGATGTACCATGGGGCCGATGTTATCATGCGTAAAATTTTATTTTGCCTGCGTTGAATTTTCTCTACATTTGAAGCTGAAGCAGTGCCCCATAGTTGAATTCCGTAGCACCATATTGGCTTTAAAAGCGACTTGTATATTAAAAGTTTACAGTGTAGGCTAAGTGTTGAATTTCGACCAATCAGCCAATGTACCTGAGTTAGTTTAAGTTTCATTTGAGTTAACTTAGAATCAATGTGGTGTTTCCATGTAAGTCGTCGATCAAGGTGTATACCAAGATATTTCACATGTGAATGTTGAGAAACAACTTGATTGTTAATCCGAATGGGGGAACAAGTATCTCTTCGTAAAGTAAATGTTACTTGAACACACTTTTGTTCATTTACCTTGATTCTCCATAAGTTTAACCAAAGCTCCATCTGGCTAATGTGTTCCTGGAGTTTGCGGGATGCCTCATCAGGGTTTTCATGCATACTAAGGCAGGCTGTATCGTCGGCAAATGTGGAAGTATGGATACTACTGCTCACAGGCATATCACAAGTATAAATTAAATATAAAACTGGTCCCAGTATACTCCCCTGTGGCACACCAGATGAAATTGTTTCAGGCCTACTTGTAAAGTCTCCTTCCGCAACAGTGAACTTACGGGAAATAATGTAACTTTCCAAAAGATTTAAAATGTTTATTGGTAAGTAAGTCTTCAATTTTAAAATAAGGCCTTCATGCCACACTTTATCAAATGCCTGGGAAACGTCAATAAACAGCGCAGAACAATACTTTTTTCCCTCAAAAGTTCTTATAAATTGAACTAATCTGTGAGTTTGTTCAATGGTGCTATGCTGACTTCTAAAACCAAATTGATGGTCTGGTATGCACCCACTACTAATTAGAATTGGGGACAATTTTGTTTTGAGCAGTTTTTCGAAAAGCTTTGACATTGTAGATAGTAGACTTATTGGCCTATATGACTCAGCCTTTGTTATATCTTTGCCCGGCTTTGGAATCATTTTAACCTTGGCAAGTTTCCAGTTGTGTGGATAATACTCCAGTCGTAAAATAGCATTAAATATGAATAACAGGATTCTCATTGCAATACGAGGCAAGTTCATCAGCATCTGATTACTAATTCCATCAATACCCGGAGCTTTCTTCGGGTTGAGTTCGGCAATTAATTTTTGTAAATCACGCGTCTTAAACTTTATGTGTTGAGGGGGTAGAGCGACTATATTCGGCAAATCAGCAACACCAGTACATATATTTGGCGTAAAAACGGATTTTAAGTGCTCAGCAAATATTTTACATTTTTCAGTATCGCTTCTTGCCCAACCTCCGGTAGATGTGCGTAGAGGTGGCTTATACTCAACGGGTGTTTTAAGCTTTCTGGCAGCGCGCCACAAGGAGTAATTAGACGCCGGTGTAACATCAAGACCCTCCAGATAATTTTTAAGAGATGCAATTTTTTCAGATGCAAGCAACTCTTGGAGTCGTTTAGTGCACTCTTTAAATCTGATTTTATTTTGTGGTGATCTGTGCTGTTGCCATTCCCTTCTAGCCCTTCTTTTTTCACGTACGAGACGTTCAATGTCTGTAGAATAAATTTTATTAAACCCAATCTGCGGATGGGAGATAGTGGCATGCTCAGCAGCCTGTTTAATATTCTCGCTGAGATTGGCAATGTTCGATTCAATATCATCGGGTGTTCTAAGCGTAATGTTTTCCGTACAATGACTGCTGAGATATTTTTTGAACCCCAGCCAATTTACACGATTGATCATCTTCACATATGGGTCAGGTAAGTTACTTCTTAATGGGCTACAAATTGTGATGATCGTCGGGGAGTGATCGGACGAGAGATCAAGAGAAGCTTGAACTGGAATTAAATCCCTAGAGATATTTTTTATGACGCCAAAATCTATAACGTCCGGAATTTTTTGTATGTCAGTAGGCCAATAAGTGGGCTCCCCACTCGAAATGACATCCAAGCCCATTTTTGCAATAGTGTTGAACAATGCTCGACCTCTGGGTGTAACAAGGCGCGAACCCCAGAACGTATGTTTCGCATTGTAGTCTCCAGCTGCTACAAAACAAGGTCCAAGAGATTTGTAGAAATCCTCATATTGATTCTCAGTGATTGAAAATCTGGGAGGGGAGTAAATTGATGATATAACGAAATTTGAACAAAAACTTTCAATGCCAATATTTGTTGCTTGTAGGTATTCTTCACAAATGTTATCAAGAACATAGTGCTTGAGTCTTGACTTTATTAGAATTGCTGGTCCACCGCAAGCCCTTCCTCTAGGGTCCTTTGTATCATATATAGTGTAGCCATAAATTTTAAAAAGACTTCTCGAAGTCAAATGAGTCTCAGATACTAACATTATATCAATATTTTTTTCCGTGAGGAAGTGCTCAAGTTCATTTTTATGTTGGCGAATGCCGTTTGCGTTCCAGAAACATATTGTTAACGTGTTCATGGCTTATTAAGTATTGCTTGAAGCAGAGTATTCTGCATTCGCAACATTTCTTGCATCATGGTAGCACAAGATTTTCAATAGTGGCTACAAGGCGATTATAATTAAAGTTTGAGTTTGTATTTGTAGAATTATTTTGCGGTGAAACATTTTGTGTCGGAATAGAACTAGCCTTAGCAGCATCTGCATACGATACACGGGAAGTAACTGGTTGGCTCATTTGCTGAAAAGTGGCAGAGTAAACGTTTGCTGATTGAGCTGGAGCTAATTTAGGTTTTTGCACCATAGTCTTCTTTACCAAAGAGTACACACGACAACCTCTGTAGTTAGCGGTGTGATTTTCTCCACAATTACTGCATTTTTTGTTACTTTGATCTTTCGGTTTATTGCAACTAGCAGTGCCGTGCAACTCGCCGCACACAACACAAACAGTAGGTAATTTGCAGTAAGTTTTAGTATGGCCATATTCTTGACAATTATGGCACTGTACGGGTCCTGAACGCTTGTGTGGTTCTTCAACGGTTATTTTTCGATATAAGAGATATCTTAAATTATATATTGGATGGGTCTCACTCTTTTTCAATTTTATATCATTTGGCTCAAGTTCAACGCGAAATAGAGGTTGAGGGATCTTTTCCCTATTTATTATATTGGACACATTTTTTACCTTGAACCCCTGGAGGACGAGTGCATCTTTTATTTCTTCGGGGACAACATAAGAATCTATGCCCTTCAATACGATCTGCATGCCTTTAGCGCTCTTAAGCTGGTATGTGTAGAAGCTTGTTTTACTTTTTTCAAATTCATCAACCATTTTGCGGAAATCTTTTTCGTCATAAATTTGGATTTTAGTTTCATCGATGTTGCCACGTTTTATTGGAACAATATGAAATTTATTCTCACCAATGACCGAAATTAATTTTTTAATAAGGGCATTTGAATTTTTTTGTCTCAAATAGATTGGTGGCGGCTTGGATGTTTTGTTCGAGGATACCTCGGGTTTGTCGTTGTCATCTTGAAAAATTTTAAAGCGGTTTTGGCGATGAGTTGAGGCTGCGCTGTTATCCCTAGACACTTTTGGAGCAGATGAGATTTTTGAAGAATTCGGGCTTCGCCCGCGCTTTAAAATTGTAATGTATCTGTCCATTCCAACTTGTACCTTGAGTTTCGAGCCGCTGTTATCTGTAGTGATAACTTTGTTAAGTGATAAACACGAGCCTGAAGGGGATGATATTACTGACTTAAATGAAGAAGTACTGGGCAACTCTAATGTTAATGCATCATTACTATTTGGCATTGGACAAAGCGAAGTTGATCGCTGACGAAAAATTGGCGTTGCCGTTAACAAAAGATTTTCATCAGATTTATTTTTTATATTTTTTTCATTCAGAGTTTCAGAACTCACAGTAAAATAAGCATTTCTGCCGTTAGAACTCACTTCAAGTTTTTCTGTATTTGAGGAATTCATACAAAGAATTCCTCAAGGGTTATTCGTTTATGTTTTTTTTTATTTTCGGTATTTTTTGTTTTTGTTATTTATGATTGTTTGTTTGACTTTGAGGTGTTCCTCAATATCACTTGTTTAAGTTTTTTTTTGCGGTTTTTTTGTTTTTGTTATTTTTACTATGTAAAAAATATTAGCAAAGCAGAAAGCTTATTTATTAAAGACAGTATGTATGTACCTATTACGAATAATATGTACTACTAATATTTTTTTTTTGTATATGTAATTTTTGTTTGTTTGGTAAGTAAGTAAAATTCCGCTATTCGACTGTTCGCTATGAAGGTACCACGAGAACTGAACAACAAATATGACTAGCATAATGCAAGAAATGCTGCGAATGCAGAATACTCTGCTTCAAGCTTTAGTTAACAAACCATGAACACGTTAAAAATATGTTTCTGGAACGCAAACGGCATTCGCCAACATAAAAATGAACTTGAGCACTTACTCACGGAAAAAAATATTGACATAATGTTGGTCTCTGAGACTCATTTGACTTCGAGAAGCCTTTTTAAAATTTATGGCTATACCTTATATAATTCAAAGGTCCCGAGAGGAAGAGCGTGCGGTGTATCAGCAATTTTAATAAAGTCAAGACTTAAGCATTATTTTATTGACAACATTTGTGAGGAACATTTACAAGCAACGAATATTTGTGTCGAAAATTTTTGCACTAATTTTGTCATATCATCAATTTACTCTCATCCTAGATTCGCAATTACTGAGGATCAATATGAGAATTTTTACAAATCTCTGGGCCCTTGTTTTGTAGCAGCTGGCGACTACAATGCTAAACACACGTTCTGGGGTTCGCGTCTTATTACACCCAGAGGTCGAGCGTTGTTCAATACAATTTCCAAAATGGACTTGGATGTCATTTCGAGTGGGGAGCCCACTTATTGGCCTACTGACATACATAAAATTCCGGATGTAATAGATTTTGGCGTTATGAAAAATATCTCTAGAGATTTAATTCAAATTGAAGCTTCTCTAGATCTCTCGTCCGATCACTCTCCCACGATCGTTACAATTTGTAGCCCATTAGGAAGTGATTTACCTTACCCATATGCGAATTTGATAAATCGTGTTAATTGGCTGCGATTTAAAAAATATCTTAGTAGTCATTGCACGGAAAATATTACGCTAAGAACACATGATGATATTGAATCTAACATTGCCAACCTTAATGAAAATATTAAACAGGCTGCTGAACATGCCACTACCGCCCATCTGCAGATTAGGTTAAATAGAATTTATTCTACGGATATTGAACGTCTCGTAAGTGAATAAAGAAGAGCTAGAAGAGAATGGCAACAGCACAGATCACCCCAACTTAAAATCAGATTTAAAGAGTGTACTAAACGAATCCAAGAGTTGCTTGCATTTGAAAAAACTGCATCTCTTAAAAACTATTTGGAAGGTCTTGATGTCACACCAGAAAGCTTAAGGTTGGGCAAGAAGCGATATTGAAAAAGGTAAAATATTTGGTGAGCATTTAAAATCCGTATTCACCCCAAACACGTGTTCTGGTGCTGTTGATTTGCCAAATGTAGTTGCGCTACCCCCTCGACCAATAAAATTTAAGACGCGTGATGTACAAAAACTAATTGCTGAACTTAACCCGAAAAAAGCTCCGGGTATTGATGGAATTAGTAACCAGATGTTGATGAAGTTGCCTCGTATAGCTATTAGAATCCTGTTATTAATTTTTAACGCTATTTTACGACTGGAGTATTATCCAAACAGCTGGAAGCTTGCCAAGGTTAAAATGATTCCAAAGCCGGGCAAAGATCTTACCAAAGCTGAGTCATATAGGCCAATAAGTTTACTGTCAACAATGTCAAAAATCTTTGAAAAGTTAGTCATGATAAAATTGTCCTCAATTCTAACTGATAATGAGTGCATACCGGATCATCAATTTGGATTTAGAAGTCAGCATAGCACCATTGAACAAACTCGCAGATTGGTTCAATTTATAAGAAAAACTTTTGAAGAAAAAAGTATTGCTCTGCGCGGTTCATTGACGTTTCTCAGGCATTTGATAAAGTGTGGCATGAAGGCCTAATTTTAAAATTAAAGACTTACCTACCAATAAACATTCTAAATCTGCTGGAAAGTTACATTATTGCCCGGAAGTTTCCTGTTGTGGAAGGAGACTATGAGTACGCCTGAAATAATCTCATCCGGTGTGCCACAGGGGAGTATACTGGGGCCAGTTTTATATTTGATTTATACTTGTGATATGCCTTTGAGCAGCAATATCCATACATCTATGTTTGCCGATGATACAGCCTTCCTTAGTATGCACGAAAACCCTCACGAGGCTTCCCGATGTCTTCAGCAACATATTACTCAGCTAGAACTATGGTTAAACATGTGGAAAATAAAGGTAAACGAACAGAAGTGTGCTCAGGTAACATTTACCTTAAGAAAAGACACTTGTTCCCCCGTTACGATCAATAATCAAATTGTTCCTCAAAACTTACATGTGAAATACCTTGGTATACATCTTGATCGAAGGCTCACATGGAAATACTACATTGACTCTAAGCTAACGCAAATGAAACTTGAACTAACTCAGATACATTGGCTGGTTGGTAGAAATTCAACCCTCACCCTAGATTGTAAACTCTTAATATACAAGTCGCTCTTAAAACCAATATGGTGCTACGGAATTCAGCTATGGGGTACTGCTTCAGCTTCTAATGTCGAGAGAATCCAACGAAGGCAAAACAAAATTTTACGGTTAATAACATCGGCTCCATGGTATATAAAAAAATCAAATATACATCGTGACTTAAATATGCCACTAGTGACTGAAGAAATTGCAAACAATGCTGGCAAATATTTAACAAAACTCGAGTCACATCTTAATCCGCTTGCCCGTAATATTTTGAACTTTACTGGACACATCCGCCTAAAAAAGAGGGATACAAGGGCTCTTATTCACAGCACTCCAGATGGGACTTCCTGAAAATACTTTTATTTTTTTTTATATATTTTTCCTTTTGATTATCACTACTTATGTATTATATATAACTATTACTAAGCTTATTTCCGACAATGGTCGGGCCTAATTATATTTTTATATTTAAGATTTGAATACTTATTGTTAGTTTATATATGAAGATACAATAAAAAATAAAATAATATATGAAGAACAATAAAAAAAAAAGGTATGTGCAGACTGTGGGAGGCGGTGGTACGCTGGGGTATGCTCCAGCTAGGACTTCATATTTTGAGGTTTATTCAATTCCGATTCCGAACGGAATTGAACTCTGTGACTTAAATCTGTGATTTAAATATGCCACAAGTGACTGAAGAAATTGCAAAATACACAGGCAAATATTTAACTAAACTCGGGTCACTTTCTAATCCGCTTGCTCGTAATATTTTGAACTTTAATGGACGCATCCGCTTAAAAAAGAGGAACAATAAGGCACTGATGCTTAACACTCCAAATGAAACTAAATTGTGTGCTTAATGCGACATTTATGAATTATTAAACATAAACTTAGGTCCGATACTGGTCGGGCCTAATAATTACATTTAGATTTAAGATTTGAATACTTATTGTTAGTTCATTTTTGAAGATGCAACAAATAGTTACTAATATGTATAAAAAAATATTATCGGCTCCATGGTGCATAAAAAACTCAAATTTATATCGTGATTTAAATATGCCACAAGTAACGGAAGAGTCTCGAGGTGTATGTGGCCAAAACTTGACTTAGGAAAATCCCAACTACTGCTGGACATGAATAGGAAGCCGAATCTTGATAGGCGCGTTGGCAGGTCACTGCTCGGTCAGAGCAAGAACCAGCATTTGGTAAACTGGCACTCCAGACTTTTGTGGGATGTGCGGAGATGAAAAGAAACCAGAAACTATTGAACATATTATCTGTCACTGCCCAAAGTTGCAACGTTATAGGGTTAGATGGCTGAGCAGACGTTTTAATGAAAGCATTACTTACATCGAGAAATGTAAACTGGAAGACTTCATGGGCTTCATCATGAGAATTCGGTGGATAAATGAAGGATAATAGGATCACTTCTGGCAACAAATGATGGGGTTTATATTACTTGGTTAACAGAAGGTAATCACAATGGACCAAATTGGGTCTCCGAGTGGAGGTGCTGTGTAGCACCACTTTTCCTAACCTAACGGTGGAATGGGCCATTAATTCTTTCGAACCTTATAAATCACCAGGGCCAGACGGCATCTTTCCGGGCCTACTTCAATATGGCGGACATAGGATAATTCTCTGGCTACGGGAATATTCAATGGCTGTCTTCGACTAAATTATGTGCCAAGGTCATGGAGGACAGCTAAGGTTGTGTTCATACCAAAAGCAGGTAGGAGTAACCATACGTATCCAAAAGACTTTAGGCCTATCAGTCTAACATCCTTTCTGCTGAAAACACTAGAGATAATCTTGGATATACACATAAAAGAAAATGTATACCCAAATATTCTGTCTTCTAAACAACATGCCTATACAAAGGGTAGATCAGTAGAAACAGCACTCCATAATGTTGTCGAGCTGATTGAAAAATCGTTACACTATAAGGACTATGCTATGGGAGTCTTCCTAGACATTGAAGGCGCTTTCAATAATGTCTCTACGGACGCAATTATGGAAAGCGTCAATCGGTCTGGTGCTCACATATTAGTCAAGAAATGGATTGGCAATCTCTTAAAATGTAGAATTATATCTGCGAAATTAGGCAATGCCACTATAAACAAGGAAGCTCATAGAGGAACTCCCCAAGGAGGAGTTCTTTCACCTCTTCTTTGGACGCTTGTCGTGAATGACATTCTCATGGAATTCGAGGGTAAAGCAGCTAGGATTACGGCATATGCAGACGACATAGCCATTATCATAACTGGTAAGTTCCTCGACACAATTAGCTCCATTATGGAGTCCTCCTTAAAGGATATTCATAGATGGGCAGCCAGGGTAGGTCTGAACTTGAACCCTGAAAAAACAGATCTCGTACTTTTTACCAGAAGGAAAGTTACGGAATGGAGAACACCAAAATTGGACGGTATATCACTCTCGCCCAAAACACATACAAAGTACCTGGGAGTTATTTTGGATAGTAAACTGACGTGGAAACCCAATATAGAGGATAGAGTCAAAAAGGCCACCACTGCTCTGTACGCATGTAAACAGATGCTGGGAAAGACATGGGGACTTTCGCCTAATCTTACATATTGGACCTACACAGCGGTAGCTAGACCAATTCTACTCTACGGAATACTTGTATGGTGGAGGGCGACTGAGACGAAAGCATACCTAAAAAAGTTAGAAAACACCCAGAGACTGGCAGAACTCTGCATCACTGGAGCTCTGAAAAGTACACCTATTGCAGCCTTAGATGTTATGTTGGACCTTAAACCAATAAAACTAACCGACTGAGAATAACAGGACAGATGTCGTACAAACCATTTGGTCACGGTAAATTGCTGGAAGACATGGAGTGTAACTCGGACTACATCATTCCAGAAATTAACTTTCTTGAAAAACCACAGATCACTATAAGGGAAGAAGGCTATCTCGAAGGTCTTAACTATAGGGGGCATAGTTTCAATTTATTCACTGATGGTTCAAAGATGGATGAAGGGGTAGGAGCTGCGGTTTACTGCCCAGAGCTCAGTATAGAGGAATTTTATAAACTTCCTGATTACTGTAGCATATTCCAGGCGGAAATCTATGCAGCCAAAATGGCTGCAGAATTAGCTTTTACACCTCAAACCATGAATGCGCGTGTGAATATATATATAGACAGTCAAGAAGCAATTAAGGCTATTTCAGCAGACTGTAACTACTCCTCGGTTGTGCTCATGTGTAGGAACGCCCTAAATGGGCTATGTGCTAACAGACAAGTACATGTTTTTTGGGTACGAGGACAATGGGGATTGAGGGAAACGAAATGGCAGATACACTGGCCAAAAGTGGAATCCAATTACCTGTGGAAGAAATGGTATATGTTCGGAAACCAATTCAGCACTTGAAAGGGATCTTAGACTCTAAGATGAAGGAAGAAGCGGAGGAAAGTTGGCGTGTGACGAAAACTTGTAAAACTTCTAAAATCATGTGGAGTTCCTATGATCCTAAATCGACTAAATTCCTTTTATCACTAACCAGAAGAAACTGTAGACTTCTAGTGGGGATATTAACTGGACACTGTTGGACGGCTTCATATGCCGTCAAAATAGGACAAATACTTGACGGCACCTGCAGGAAATGTAAGGAAGCTGGGGTAATTGAGACAGTAGAACATCTACTGTGCCACTGTCCGGCTCTAAACCGCACTAGATATGACTGCCTTGGTGATCACACTTTTCGTAGTCTAGATCTTGTATCGGGAATAGAAATGTGTAGGCTGCTAAGGTTTGCTAAATCTGTGTGGGAGTCATTCGATAAAGGCACCGCGAACTAGGCCGCCATACTTGCAGATTTCTTGTCACTTTTTGGGTATCGCTAAGGATCAATCTTGGTCTATGCGAGGTCCTTTGACCACCCAGACTAACCTAACCTAACGGAAGAAATTGCAAAATACGCTGCCAAATACTTAAAACTCGAGTCTCATCCTAATCCGCTTGCTCGTAATATCTTGGAAGTTTACTGGACACATCCGCTTAAAAGAGAGGGACACAAGAGCTCTAATACCCAACACTCCAGAAGAAATTGCTTGAAAATATTTTTTTTTGCTTAGCACGACTGATATATTATTAATAACTATCAATAAGTTTATGCCCGACCCTGGACCTCGAGGGCACAAGGTGATTCCAGTAATCTCGATCGTCGGCTCGATGCTAAACTTGGTTTCTTTTCATACGGAATCTTGAAAGTTCTGTTGTCAGTTGCCGCTTCCAGGTATGCGCTGGTCTCCCGACTCGTCTCCTTACCTGCGGGATCCAATCTAGGCATTTCTTGGCAATAGCTGGTCTGGTTTACGGAGGGTTTGACCTATACAACTCCACTTCCGCTTGCTTATTTCCATTATAATAGGCTGCTGCTTTGCATCTACCCAAAGTCGTTTGTGGGATATTGTTGTAGGCCAGAAATGCCGGAGGCATTTGTTGAGAAATACCTGAAGGCATTGTAAGTCACGTGGTGGCATGTTCAAAGTCTTGCCGCGTCTTATTTATGCGACTAGATATATCTGCTGCTGAGCCACCAGTTGTGTCAATTGTGCTTCCGAGGTAGCAGAAGTTCTTGGCATCTTCAATCTCTTGATTACAAACGAAGATATGGTGATCTGTGTTACTATTGATGCGGAGCGATTTTGTTTTGGGGATGTTTATTTTCAGCCCAAGGTAAAGATTTTCGACTGCATCTCTTAGAATGAGTGGCTAAGTAGACATATATCATCGGCATAGTCTAGGTCCTCCAATTGTCATTGCAAACCCCACGTAATACTTCTGTTATGATGGCTTGTTACCTTCTGCATCACAGCATCGAGGACGCAGTTAAAAAGTAGAAGTGATAAGACACAATCTTGTCTAACTACAGTTTTAACCGTGATCCTGTTGCTTAGTTGTTTTTCATGCAACACACTTGCAGATGACATTTTTGTACAGGGCTTTAATTCGCACTTACAATATCAGCACCTCGTTTATTGCGCACATCCAATAACCAACTGAGCCATTTTTTGTTCCTAGCTAAGTGGTCTATTTCTTTTTCCGTACGACTGTCGGGGGATACCCCGGTGATGTTGTGTACTCTTGGATGAGGTAATAACTAGAGATGTGCAAATGTCGTATTTTATCGTGTCATGCGTGAATCACGTGATTCGTGATCAAATTTATAATTAATTATAATTAATGCGTGAGTGCGTGAGCGTGACTGAAAAAAATTACTCGTGCGTGAGCTGTTTTTAAGAATCACGCACGAATTCTCACGCTCTCACGAGATAACATTTTGAAATAAATTATTTTATAATAATAAATACATATATAATAAATACTACAATATATATATATATATATATGGTATGATATGATATGAGCTTAAAAACATAATGAATACCTTGGTAAATATGTATGTATGTTTTTTAGATACCCTGTACGAAGTATCAATTGAGAAACACAACTGATTCAATAGTGCCTTTGTCACCAGTACTACTGACGAATTGTACCGCAGAAAATGTGTTTTGCTATGGACATTAAAGTCCTGCACAAGCCCATTTATAAGACCTTCTAAGACATGAGAGATTTTTCAACTGCTTTACTACAGCGCAATATTTTAAAACAAACGCTAAACAACACTGTTGACAAGACAAACAATTGCAACAAATGCCTTGCCAAAAGTGTTGTTTAGCGTTTGTTTTAGAATATTTCGCTGTAGTAAAGCAGTTGAAAAATCTCTCATGTCTTGAAAGGTCTTATAAATGGGCTTATGCAGGACTTTAATGTCTATGATATTTGATATTTGGGTGTTTCAACAGGACAATGACCCGAAACACACATCGAAAAGAGCAAGAGTTTTTTTCAAACCAATGAAATTAAGGTTTTAAGATGGCCTGCACAGTCACCAGACTTAAATCCTATAGAAAATCTTTGGCAAATTGTTAACTTAAATCTTCGAGGCAAAAATCCGTCCAATAAAGACCAACTTTTGGCATTAATTCAAGACGCGTGGGAAAATATGCAAGTCGGCACTTGCCAAAAACTTGTGGACTCAATGCCTACACCCAGAAAAAAGATTGGTTGGAAAATGGTTAGGCCAACAAAATATCATTTGCATAAACTATATTTCAGTTCACACAATCAATTTTCTGTTAATCCAAAAAACAATCCATGTTTATTGCCATAAGGGCATAATTGTAATACAGATATGATTCTGAAAACTCTTAAATTGATTGCATCAACCGAGCGTATGCTTTTGCCATGACTAATTCATTGATTGGTTAACACAACCGAATAAAATATTATGAATTGGATGTTACTACCAACTTTTGGTATTGGCAACTAAAAAATTGTCGTCCTATATTAAGGTTAAAATAAACACTTTCTATCAGTTGCTGCAACTAACTATAGGTTGAGCTTACTATCATAGTTTATACTCGTTGCAGTAAATTAAAAATTAACTTTTGTGACTTTCAAAGATATTATGATTTATGAATTCTCAAATGGTTTTTGAAAGTCTGTGCATAAAATAACAGATTTGTGGCTGTTCAAAATGTGTGGTTGCAATAAATAAATTTCAATTAAAAAACAACTTATGGCAATATGTTAAATAATAAATTTCTTAAATTGTATATTTTTATTTGCGTTTATTGCTTATTTTATTTCAGCAAGGAAGGCCAATTTTTCTTTCACATGTACCAATTCAGTTATACTAACCACATTTTCGGTAGCATTTGTGTGCGTGTATATGAGTGCTAACAAGCAATGTCGTGAAGACTTCTTGTTACCCTGCAGAAAATGCGAATAGTGAAATTGTAGTGATTTACTAGTGACATTGTCAGTAGTACTACTGACCAGGTGTATCCCAGCCAATGTAATTATCTATTGACATTTAACATTAGCTTGTCATTGAAAATCCACCACTAGACTGTAGCAATACTGACTAAGTAGTTCTTTTGGGACCACATGGAGACATTGGATCCAAAGATTCACTAGTAAATTTGAGGAGCTCTAGTCTGCAATATCGATATTTCCTCGCTCCATATCAATAGTAAAATTGTAGTGATTTACTAGTGACATTGTCAATAGTACAACTGAATAGGTGTACCGCAGCCAATGTAATTGCCTATTGACATATAACATAAGGTTGTAATTGAAAATCTACCAGTAGACTTTAGCACTATTCATTTACGACCATATGGAGACATTTGAACTAAAGAATCACTAGTACACTTTAGTGACCCTCGTCTACAATTTAATAAGGGTTGGGCCAACAAACTTAAATACATACATACCTACATACATATGTACGTAAGTTTTTAATATTATTGCATAGCATAATAAAAAATAAAAACAAACTATTGGCAATATCAACAGAAATAAATTAGAACTGTTGTCTCTAACGTATCTCTACTCGCGCATAAAAGGAAAATTGTCGACATTTCAACTAGTGCAATTGTCGCTAGAGAAAAGAGTGTTGACATAGAGACATATGGCACTAGGCTGGCTAGAGGGTATGAACAAACAGTCAACAAAGTATTGTTAATACGTGTATGCTTGTTATTTTCCATATTGTACGTTTGCGTGTGTGTGTAAGATGTAGATGGTAACCCTCTAGCCAGCCTAGTGCCATATGTCTCTATGTCAACACTCTTTTCTCTAGCGACAATTGCACTAGTTGAAATGTCGACAATTTTCCTTTTATGCGCGAGTAGAGATACGTTAGAGACAACAGTTCTAATGTATTTCTGTTGATATTGCCAATAGTTTGTTTTTCTTTTTTATTATGCTATGCAATAATGTTAAAAACTTACGTACATATGTATGTAGGTATGTATGTATTTAAGTTTGTTGGCCCAACCCTTATTAAATTGTAAACGAGGGTCACTAAAATGTACTAGTGATTCTTTAGTTCAATTGTCTCCATATGGTCGTAAATGAATAGTGCTAAAGTCTACTGGTAGATTTTCAATGACAACCCTATGTTATATGTCAATAGGCAATTACATTGGCTGCGGTACACCTATTCAGTTGTACTATTGACAATGTCACTAGTAAATCACTACAATTTTACTATTGATATGGAGCGAGGAAATATCGATATTGTAGACTGGAGCCCCTAAAATTTACTAGTGAATCTTTGGTTCCAATGTCTCCATGTGGTCCCAAAAGAACTACTTAGTCAGTATTGCTACAGTCTAGTGGTGGATTTTCAATGACAAGCTAATGTTAAATGTCAATAGATAATTACATTGGCTGGGATACACCTGGTCAGTAGTACTACTGACAATGTCACTAGTAAATCACTACAATTTCACTATTCGCATTTTCTGCAGGGAAGCTATTATGAGTTTAAGGGAAGTTTTTTTAAAGCAAGCGCACACAACTAATGTCAATGCATGTGTGCGTTTGTGTGTGCGCAGAAAAATAAAAGAGCATACACGCAACGCGTGTGTGTATGTACATGCATGACGCTTGTATACGCGCCCATGCGTAGAAAGAAGCAAGCATCACAAATTTTTCAGTCACGAAGTATTTTCTTCTTTATTCCTATACCTGCAATAGCTGAGACAAATTATTGCAAACAGTGTTGTTTAGCGTTTGTTTTAGAAGATTTCTCTGTAGTAAAGCATTTGAAAACTCGCTCATGTCTTGAAAGTTCTTATAAATGGTCTTGTGCAGGACTTTAGTCTCAACGAATCTGTTTTCTCTGTGTAAGCGTAGCTTACCCGTTATTAAAAATAATCGTTTTTCTACTAAATATTAAGGTAAACAAAGAGAATTTTACAAATATGTGTGTTTTATAAACTCGCGAAACTTCAATTTCAAATAATCAAAATCGGCGGCTCTATTTTTATTCACACTGAAAATTGAATTTTTTTTTTTAAGTTTATGTATGAAATCATTTTTAAGTTTTAAATTTTCAATTGTGCTCTACAATATTTTTGATTTGTATGTGAAAAGAAGAAAAACAAAATAAAAAATTCTTTTGTTATACTTTTTGACCATTATTTTTAGTTTGAAAAAATATGATATAGGGTGGCTCTATTTAATCGAACATCAATGTATGTACATACATACATATGTAAGAATTTAAGAATCTATTTTCAACCCAGAAAACATGCAAATTGAAATATATAAAATTTTTTGTGATAAGTTGTAAGAGTGGTTGCGTGAATAAAAATATTTTATTCGTGAGCGTGCGTGATTGTGAAAATTTTAAAGATCATTCGTGCGTGAAAGTGCGTTAGTAAAATATATTTCTGCGTGAGCGTGCGTGTCGTGAGTCAAAAAACACTCACGTGCACATCTCTAGTAATAATGTACCGCCAATGACAAGATTATTAGTCCTGCAGGTGTCCAGAAACATTTTTCCATTCTCCGTTAGTCGTTCTAGGCCATGTATGCCCATTGTGCTCTCCACTCTGCAATTTTCGGAGCCGACATTAGCGTTAAAATCACCCATCAAGTGAAAATGTGTACCTTATGCATTGTTGCGGGGACGCTATAGAAAAGGTTATAAAAATATTTTTTGGTGGAGTTTTCAGGTGTTTCAGTGGGGGCGTAACCTTGGACAAACGTTGTATTCATTTAAAAATTTGATTGCGCTTCACTTTACCATTAGACCCCCATTATTTAATAATACAAAGATCAAAACATCACATACCAGCTTAATATAAGCTTTGTGATTTACTTCAAAATCCATTGAATGTATCTCAACAAAACTAAAAACAAATAAAACGATAAAGGAAAGTATACTTTTGTATAAAAAATTCGTACATACTTGCATATATTATGGAAATTCACGAACCAGTCATTTGGATTCTTTTTACAAAAAAAAATGTATTAGTGTTTATAGTACGAGGGCGGTTCGGAAACTTTTAGCCTATCAATGAAAGAGAATAGTTAGTTTTTCAAAAATATTTTTATTTTTCATTATAATCTCCTGAAACTTCAATACACTTAGTCCAACGCTTTTCTAGCAATTCTATCCCTTGATTAAAATAGTTTTCCTCAAGGTATTCAAATAGTCGTTTACAACTGTAATTGCATTTTCATTTGAGGTAAAACGATGCTTAAAATCCATTTTATTTCGCTTAAAACGATCCAAACAAGCTTGAGAAATGTTCATTCTTATGCGTTTTTGGTCAACTGTTAACAAATGTGGCACCCATCTTGCAGAAAGCTTTTTCATTCAATAGTGCCTTTGTCACCAGTACTACTGACGAATTGTACCGCAGAAAATGTGTTTTGCTATGGACATTAAAGTCCTGCACAAGCCCATTTATAAGACCTTCTAAGACATGAGAGATTTTTCAACTGCTTTACTACAGCGCAATATTTTAAAACAAACGCTAAACAACACTGTTGACAAGACAAACAATTGCAACAAATGCCTTGCCAAAAGTGTTGTTTAGCGTTTGTTTTAGAATATTTCGCTGTAGTAAAGCAGTTGAAAAATCTCTCATGTCTTGAAAGGTCTTATAAATGGGCTTATGCAGGACTTTAATGTCTATGATATTTGATATTTGGGTGTTTCAACAGGACAATGACCCGAAACACACATCGAAAAGAGCAAGAGTTTTTTTCAAACCAATGAAATTAAGGTTTTAAGATGGCCTGCACAGTCACCAGACTTAAATCCTATAGAAAATCTTTGGCAAATTGTTAACTTAAATCTTCGAGGCAAAAATCCGTCCAATAAAGACCAACTTTTGGCATTAATTCAAGACGCGTGGGAAAATATGCAAGTCGGCACTTGCCAAAAACTTGTGGACTCAATGCCTACACCCAGAAAAAAGATTGGTTGGAAAATGGTTAGGCCAACAAAATATCATTTGCATAAACTATATTTCAGTTCACACAATCAATTTTCTGTTAATCCAAAAAACAATCCATGTTTATTGCCATAAGGGCATAATTGTAATACAGATATGATTCTGAAAACTCTTAAATTGATTGCATCAACCGAGCGTATGCTTTTGCCATGACTAATTCATTGATTGGTTAACACAACCGAATAAAATATTATGAATTGGATGTTACTACCAACTTTTGGTATTGGCAACTAAAAAATTGTCGTCCTATATTAAGGTTAAAATAAACACTTTCTATCAGTTGCTGCAACTAACTATAGGTTGAGCTTACTATCATAGTTTATACTCGTTGCAGTAAATTAAAAATTAACTTTTGTGACTTTCAAAGATATTATGATTTATGAATTCTCAAATGGTTTTTGAAAGTCTGTGCATAAAATAACAGATTTGTGGCTGTTCAAAATGTGTGGTTGCAATAAATAAATTTCAATTAAAAAACAACTTATGGCAATATGTTAAATAATAAATTTCTTAAATTGTATATTTTTATTTGCGTTTATTGCTTATTTTATTTCAGCAAGGAAGGCCAATTTTTCTTTCACATGTACCAATTCAGTTATACTAACCACATTTTCGGTAGCATTTGTGTGCGTGTATATGAGTGCTAACAAGCAATGTCGTGAAGACTTCTTGTTACCCTGCAGAAAATGCGAATAGTGAAATTGTAGTGATTTACTAGTGACATTGTCAGTAGTACTACTGACCAGGTGTATCCCAGCCAATGTAATTATCTATTGACATTTAACATTAGCTTGTCATTGAAAATCCACCACTAGACTGTAGCAATACTGACTAAGTAGTTCTTTTGGGACCACATGGAGACATTGGATCCAAAGATTCACTAGTAAATTTGAGGAGCTCTAGTCTGCAATATCGATATTTCCTCGCTCCATATCAATAGTAAAATTGTAGTGATTTACTAGTGACATTGTCAATAGTACAACTGAATAGGTGTACCGCAGCCAATGTAATTGCCTATTGACATATAACATAAGGTTGTAATTGAAAATCTACCAGTAGACTTTAGCACTATTCATTTACGACCATATGGAGACATTTGAACTAAAGAATCACTAGTACACTTTAGTGACCCTCGTCTACAATTTAATAAGGGTTGGGCCAACAAACTTAAATACATACATACCTACATACATATGTACGTAAGTTTTTAATATTATTGCATAGCATAATAAAAAATAAAAACAAACTATTGGCAATATCAACAGAAATAAATTAGAACTGTTGTCTCTAACGTATCTCTACTCGCGCATAAAAGGAAAATTGTCGACATTTCAACTAGTGCAATTGTCGCTAGAGAAAAGAGTGTTGACATAGAGACATATGGCACTAGGCTGGCTAGAGGGTATGAACAAACAGTCAACAAAGTATTGTTAATACGTGTATGCTTGTTATTTTCCATATTGTACGTTTGCGTGTGTGTGTAAGATGTAGATGGTAACCCTCTAGCCAGCCTAGTGCCATATGTCTCTATGTCAACACTCTTTTCTCTAGCGACAATTGCACTAGTTGAAATGTCGACAATTTTCCTTTTATGCGCGAGTAGAGATACGTTAGAGACAACAGTTCTAATGTATTTCTGTTGATATTGCCAATAGTTTGTTTTTCTTTTTTATTATGCTATGCAATAATGTTAAAAACTTACGTACATATGTATGTAGGTATGTATGTATTTAAGTTTGTTGGCCCAACCCTTATTAAATTGTAAACGAGGGTCACTAAAATGTACTAGTGATTCTTTAGTTCAATTGTCTCCATATGGTCGTAAATGAATAGTGCTAAAGTCTACTGGTAGATTTTCAATGACAACCCTATGTTATATGTCAATAGGCAATTACATTGGCTGCGGTACACCTATTCAGTTGTACTATTGACAATGTCACTAGTAAATCACTACAATTTTACTATTGATATGGAGCGAGGAAATATCGATATTGTAGACTGGAGCCCCTAAAATTTACTAGTGAATCTTTGGTTCCAATGTCTCCATGTGGTCCCAAAAGAACTACTTAGTCAGTATTGCTACAGTCTAGTGGTGGATTTTCAATGACAAGCTAATGTTAAATGTCAATAGATAATTACATTGGCTGGGATACACCTGGTCAGTAGTACTACTGACAATGTCACTAGTAAATCACTACAATTTCACTATTCGCATTTTCTGCAGGGAAGCTATTATGAGTTTAAGGGAAGTTTTTTTAAAGCAAGCGCACACAACTAATGTCAATGCATGTGTGCGTTTGTGTGTGCGCAGAAAAATAAAAGAGCATACACGCAACGCGTGTGTGTATGTACATGCATGACGCTTGTATACGCGCCCATGCGTAGAAAGAAGCAAGCATCACAAATTTTTCAGTCACGAAGTATTTTCTTCTTTATTCCTATACCTGCAATAGCTGAGACAAATTATTGCAAACAGTGTTGTTTAGCGTTTGTTTTAGAAGATTTCTCTGTAGTAAAGCATTTGAAAACTCGCTCATGTCTTGAAAGTTCTTATAAATGGTCTTGTGCAGGACTTTAGTCTCAACGAATCTGTTTTCTCTGTGTAAGCGTAGCTTACCCGTTATTAAAAATAATCGTTTTTCTACTAAATATTAAGGTAAACAAAGAGAATTTTACAAATATGTGTGTTTTATAAACTCGCGAAACTTCAATTTCAAATAATCAAAATCGGCGGCTCTATTTTTATTCACACTGAAAATTGAATTTTTTTTTTTAAGTTTATGTATGAAATCATTTTTAAGTTTTAAATTTTCAATTGTGCTCTACAATATTTTTGATTTGTATGTGAAAAGAAGAAAAACAAAATAAAAAATTCTTTTGTTATACTTTTTGACCATTATTTTTAGTTTGAAAAAATATGATATAGGGTGGCTCTATTTAATCGAACATCAATGTATGTACATACATACATATGTAAGAATTTAAGAATCTATTTTCAACCCAGAAAACATGCAAATTGAAATATATAAAATTTTTTGTGATAAGTTGTAAGAGTGGTTGCGTGAATAAAAATATTTTATTCGTGAGCGTGCGTGATTGTGAAAATTTTAAAGATCATTCGTGCGTGAAAGTGCGTTAGTAAAATATATTTCTGCGTGAGCGTGCGTGTCGTGAGTCAAAAAACACTCACGTGCACATCTCTAGTAATAATGTACCGCCAATGACAAGATTATTAGTCCTGCAGGTGTCCAGAAACATTTTTCCATTCTCCGTTAGTCGTTCTAGGCCATGTATGCCCATTGTGCTCTCCACTCTGCAATTTTCGGAGCCGACATTAGCGTTAAAATCACCCATCAAGTGAAAATGTGTACCTTATGCATTGTTGCGGGGACGCTATAGAAAAGGTTATAAAAATATTTTTTGGTGGAGTTTTCAGGTGTTTCAGTGGGGGCGTAACCTTGGACAAACGTTGTATTCATTTAAAAATTTGATTGCGCTTCACTTTACCATTAGACCCCCATTATTTAATAATACAAAGATCAAAACATCACATACCAGCTTAATATAAGCTTTGTGATTTACTTCAAAATCCATTGAATGTATCTCAACAAAACTAAAAACAAATAAAACGATAAAGGAAAGTATACTTTTGTATAAAAAATTCGTACATACTTGCATATATTATGGAAATTCACGAACCAGTCATTTGGATTCTTTTTACAAAAAAAAATGTATTAGTGTTTATAGTACGAGGGCGGTTCGGAAACTTTTAGCCTATCAATGAAAGAGAATAGTTAGTTTTTCAAAAATATTTTTATTTTTCATTATAATCTCCTGAAACTTCAATACACTTAGTCCAACGCTTTTCTAGCAATTCTATCCCTTGATTAAAATAGTTTTCCTCAAGGTATTCAAATAGTCGTTTACAACTGTAATTGCATTTTCATTTGAGGTAAAACGATGCTTAAAATCCATTTTATTTCGCTTAAAACGATCCAAACAAGCTTGAGAAATGTTCATTCTTATGCGTTTTTGGTCAACTGTTAACAAATGTGGCACCCATCTTGCAGAAAGCTTTTTCATCTGTAGTTCTTCATGCAAAATGAAATGGACTCGATCATTTGAGATGCCCATGATATTAGCTATTTCACGCACTTTTATTCGTCGATCATTTAATACCATATCATGCACTTTGGCTACAATTTCTGTTGTTGTTGCTGTTTTTGGACGTCCACTACGTGGTTCATCTTCAATGCTTGTACGACCACGTTTAAATTCAGCAACCCAATTTTTTACTGTTGCATATGAAGGAGCACTTTCACCTAACACATTCACCATATCATTATGAATTTCTTGTCCCGATAAACCTTTTTTATGTAAATATTTAATGACACCACGCATTTCTAATTTTTCCATTGTTAAAAAATCGCGGATGCGTCTTTTGTGAACACCTGTTTCTATATGAAGGAGTTGCCAGATCGACACAAAATTTAACATGTGTTCATAGCAGAGATGGAAGTTTCCAAAACACTTAACTTTTTTCTGTTTATACCGCGCTTTTTGTGCTAGGCTAAGAAGTTTCCGAACCGCCCTCGTAAAGATAGGATATTTTTGGATGAAGAGTGCAGTGCGTATGGCCGGTTTCCACGATATCAGTGCAATTTTTGTGGTGTGATTTTTTATGGCCAGTCTATCAGAAACTGGAGCGAATTTTCGGCAATTTGGGTGGTCTAATGTATATAGTATATCTAACCGAAATGTTCTTTAAATTTTATATTTATATAACGATGACATACTTTATGTGATGATGACTTTGTAATACAGTAAATATTATTGTTATGTATAGCGGATTTGTTCAAGTTATGGAACTTATTTTGAATGACAATAATATTATGAACCATTAAAAGCTGATAAGATCTGATATTTGTTTAAATAAATAAGAATTAAGTTGTTTATACATAACATACTCGCTAAACAATTTACAAATTTATTTTGTTTTTAGAGTTTATGTCGGAAGTATATCCTTCGAACTCAAGGAAGATACCGTAAGAGCCGCATTTCTTCCATTTGGTCCCATAAAATCTATTAATATGTCCTGGGACCCAATAACGCAAAAACATAAAAGTTTCGCTTTTGTTGAATATGAAATACCTGAAGGCGCTCAACTAGCCTTGGAACAAATGAATGGAGCTCTGATGGGCGGTCGTAATATTAAAGTTGGACGCCCAATCAACATGTCTCAAGCGCAACAAGTAATTGATGAAATACAAGAAGCTAAAACTTCAACAGAATCTATGTTGCCTATCGAGGCATCCAGATTTATCTGAAGATGATATAAAAAGCGTTTTTGAAGCTTTCGGACCGATATTGTATTGCAAAGTAGCACAGGCCACATCTCTTCACACCCATAAGGGGTATGGATTTATTAAGTATGCAAATAAGCAAGCTATGGATGAAGCAATAGCAAGTATGAATCTCTTTGACCTTGGTGGTCAGCTTCTAAGGTAAGATTTTAAACAGTATCTAATAGGGATGGGCAAATGAATAATATGTATCGATATATATCGTATCGATATTTTTGAACAGTATCGATATATATTTTATAAAAACATCGATATTTCGATATATCGATATTTTTTGCTTACAAACGTTGCCAAAATATTCCAAATCTAAAATAAATACATATGTATACTAACATAACTATAGTGCCATAACCGCCAAAAAAAAGTTTAAGCGATATAAATTTTGAACAACTATTGAGACCTTATAGTTTTTTAAGGATTTTTAAAAAAGATTTGCATAAAAAATATTGTTAATTAAGCCTTTAGAAAGCCTTAATAATTTTTATAAGTAAGGATGTACTTCATTGATTAATGAATGCCCCTGTTTAACACTTCAAATTTCATGATTACGGGATACGAGTAATATCCTTTTTGCATCCAAACAATAATATTTATCGCGAAACTTAATGAACTCCATGAGTGGAGAAAACCTAAATTGATATTGGTATCGAAAAAGGAAATAAATTTATCCATACATCTGTATTTTTAATTTGTATTATAAGATTATTTCTGAAAAACTGCATTAATTTCGAACGCACAATTAGTCACTTTAAGAAATTTAATACAAAGGAACTACGTATGTTAAGTTATACGAAACGTTTCTATATTATATAACGTTTATTATTATAACGTTTTAGACCTGGAAGAATCCAAAGAGGATTTTCCGTTACCGTTATTTTTGTTATCGTTATTATTGTAATTATTAAAATGATTTTGTTGTTGTAGAACAGAATGAAAGAGAAAAACTAACGGCTTGTATAAGATCTATATAAATCAAAAAGACTCAGCTGATTCGTAACAGAACAGAAAGTAAAAGCTAATCCTGCCCTTAGGCAAAATTTTGCATTTAGCTTAGTTAACAAATAAAAGTCACCTTTTCTTAATGTAATGTACAAATTAGGGATGGGCAAATGGAAAAAATTTATCGATATATATCGTATCGATATTTTTGAACAACATCGATATATATTTTTTTAAAACATCGATATTTCGATATATCGATATTTTTTGCCCACAAATGTTGTAAAAATCGTTTAAGTTTAAAATAAATACACATATTAAAATATCGCGCCATAACCGCCAAAAAAGTTTAAACGACATCATTTTGAGAACTTAATATTTTGTTAGCGATTTTAAATGTTAACATGCTTATTTATACAAATTATTGAGGCTTTGCAAAGCTTTTTAAAACAGATTTCCATAAAAAATTTTCCTTATTAAGGCTTTAGAAAGCCTTAATAATTTTTATAAATAATGCTCTTAATAATTGTTTTATGAATGCTCAGTGTTGAACACTTCAAACTTCATCGTTGCAGAATACGAGAAATATGTACTGGGCATCCATTAAATAATGATTTAATATTTAGAGAAATCGCGAAAAACTATCTAACTTAAACAGTGAAGAAAACCAAAGCTGATATTGAGCTCCTTAAGGCTTCATTAGTCTTTACTTTCTGTTGCCGTTCTGTGTCTAAGTTTTAATTGTTACTTTTTCTGTAATAAATTTGAAACTAAAGTGATGAGTTTTGCATCGTCCATTGATATGTTTCAATATAGTTTTATGTTTTTCTGGTAAAAATTTAATTTTTTCAAATTCCTAAATTCCTAAACCTTTCGAAAGGTTTTTATTTTACTTATGCTGACACCTACTACATACATTACACTACTTAATAGTTTTTTGATTTTCACAGGTTGAACCGAAACAGAATATAACGAAAGAGAAAAACTAACGGCTTGTATAAGATTTCTATAAACAAAAAAAGAGTCATCTGATTAGTAACAGAACAGAAAGTAAAAACTAATTCGGCCTTGAGACTTATACCCACACCAAATTTGACATTTAGCTTAGTTAATAAATAAACGTCAGCTGGATTAGTGGGGTCACCTTATAGATGCGTCTTTTCTGTTATGAAATTTCTCTATTTTTTGTTCGCATCACTAGCAGTCATGCCAACATCCTAGCGTTAAAATTTATAGAGCTCTTAAAAATATCGAAACTCGATACTCGTAAATTAGAATCGATGTATCGATATATCGGTTTTTGAAATATGGGCGATATATATCGATATTTATTTTTTCAAATATCGATATTTCGATATATCGATATTTTTTGCCCATCCCTAGTATCTAAGATGTGGACGTATAAATGACTATATGTCACAATATGGAATAATCGCTTAAGTTGACGTAATACAATTTAGCTTTATTGTGCTGTATTTCGTTTCAATTAAAAGTTGCAGTTGTTACTATGCTACATATGGAAAACAAAATGAATCGTACTTAATTAGAATCATGCACTAGCATAAAAATTTCCAAATATCATTGCTTTGTGCTATATATTTTTTCTTTAGCCAAGTTTTAAGTTTTTTATTTGAGTTGAAGACTATTTCCTTTAGCTAAGTTTGGAAAAAACTTTTAATCGTTTGTGTTAGATACTTTTGTTTTGCTTTATTTATTTAAAATAACATACATACGTACATACATATAAATGGATGTATGTAACTTGGAATTTGTTTAAAAAGTTTTAAGCATGTATATAAAAGTTTTCTTATAATTATATAAATTAATAATTTTTATTTACGAATCCCTGGAAAAAGTGAACAAAACATTCACGAAACGTCGGGAAATATGAAATAAAAAATTACTTTTTTATTGTCATAGAAACACGTTAGGCCTAATTAGCTAAAGGAAATAGTCTTCAACTCAAATAAAATTGCTTTTCTTAAGTCGACTTACGCGATTATTCCATATTGTTACATATATGCCCATAACTATGAAAGTAGTCAGTAGTATGTTTGTGTACCTTGGGTATCACCGTGTACCATAAGGACCAATGTAAAAGTGCATGCTATGTGTGACGTTTGTGTTAGTTTCCTTCATGCTCATTATTTTTATTTTATGTTTGTGTACCTTGGGTATCACCGTCTCCCATAAAAATAAATGTAAAAGTGCACTTCATGCTAGGTGTGACCGTTGTGTTATTTTCCTTTCTGCACGCTTATTTTTAAGGCAAGATCATTTGAAATTAAAATTTTGTTGAGGGGATTTTTTTTAATTTTTCGTATCTTTATTTTATCTTTTTGTATTTATTCATTTACAAGTGATACATTTTTTTTGGTTATTATAAGTCTTATATTTTAATTTTTTTTATTTTCATTTATTTCATTTAGCTAGGACTTTAAGAATCGAAGTCTTTTATAGTCCATAAAAAACGCCACACATTAACAATGTTAACTAAACCAAGTTTAGAAATTATAAAAAGAAAACAATTTTTATTTATTTATTTATTTATTAAACATACTATACAAAGTAAATTTGCATAGTATGGTGTTGCAGCAATATGGGCGGAGTAACTAGACCACATGCCCAAGATGTTATTAACAGTATTTCCAAAAAAGTTCCGTGACTGACTGTATGACCTATCCCTTCACATAGGAAGTAGCAACGTGGTTGTTAAAGAAATTCCACAAAAAACCGCAAGATTATACGGTTATCCGTGGCAGATCAGTCAACCAGTGCGAGCGAGACGAAAAACTCTCGAAGGCCCAACAACAGAACTAAGCCTGACCGCACTTAAGAAATAATTACGATGACGCGAAATGATGTTCTTCGACCCAGAGCTGCTTAACAACTGACGGTGGTCTTAGCTTCTTCCAGAGGAAAGGTTGTTCACATCCCCACATTGTGAAGCTGTTAAGATTAACCCTTTATAGCTCAACATCGTGTGTTTTGGTCCACTGTGTGTGGTGTCAGTTGATGTAGATGTCTGCCTTATATACGAAACTTTATTGCAAATGTAATATGTGAACCAAAACTCAGAAGAACGCTGATGAGGAATGTTTAGTGGCCTTCGAAAACGGCTGGCTGTTCCGTTCAACTATGTGTTGTTGTCAGAATATTTACAACTAACTTTGATGTTATTTGTTCATTAATAATTATCACATGTAATTTGGCTTAAAAAGCGTTACGAACATTAGCCTATTCAATTCATAAGAATATAGAAACAAATACAGTTCGAAAAATAATAATTAAATTAACTAAAATTAATAGTCATTGTCTTGTGGAAAAAATTAAAAATAAAAAAAAAGAAGAGAGGTGTCTTAGGACACCCGGTTGGAGCTATGCTGCTTGGTTATATAAAACAAACTGAAGTGTTAAATAACAATGCAATAAAATTATATTATATAATGATTGTTTATAGGTAAACATTTAATTAATTTTCTAATTGACATTACAAATATTTTAATTGATATTATAATATTATTCATACCTATTACTTTTTTGTGTTTTGAATAGCTATAAAAAAATTTTTTACATTTATAGAAGTTTCAAAAACTCAATCATTATAATCTACTGTAATAATTGGTTTGTGTTAGCTAAAATATGATACATATGTTTGCGATTGGATTTTTTCAAGGTGCTTTGAAAAAATTGCATCGATAGTGGTATTGCATTTTGTTATATGTTGTAATGGATCATTGGTTATTTTTAAATCAAACTCATCCAAAAGAAATTTTACTAATGGCTCAGAATTTCTTCTGAATTGAACCTGTAATAAATGTTGAAGGCATGTAATAAATGTTGAAGGCTAGATTGCCATGTAAAGGTTATTTGTAGGATGTGCTCAGTATGGCCCTATCTCAGTATGTGTGTATTTAAGTGTGGCCCTGTAGTCAGTGCTGCCAGAATGATGATTTTATCATATTTTTGATGATTTTTGGACCAAAATATGATTTTAAGATTTTTGTTCTCGAATGATGATTTTTAATTTTGCAAATTATGATTTTTAATTTCAATACATACATATGTATGTTCAATTTTCTTTGTTGGTCGAGAATGTTTATCAATAGCTACACCTATAAAGAAAACATTTTTGTTACAGCGAAAATATTCGTCTTTATGGAAACAGTTTGGTAAGGGGCAGAGAGCACATTTCTCCCTCCTCTTCTGGGGTCAATTGAAAAAAAGAATAAGAAAACACTTTACAAAAAAAGTCATGTTAGAGAAGTGACGAAAAATCGGACCGGAATATATTCAAATCTTGCAGAAATGTATACCAAATCGTTTAAAAGAAGTCATTCGTCGCCAAGGAAAAGCAATTTGCCTCTAAATTTTAGAGTATAAAACAACTGTACATCAGTGATGCAAAATGTGGCACAATTGGGCCATTTGTGGCACTTTTGGATGTTTGATGGCCCTGTGGTACTCGCTAGGATATTTTGGCCCTTTCAGCTCAAAATTCAAACCTTTGAGTACACTTTTTAATTGAGTTTTTTTTTTTTGTTTTAAAAACTACTTTTATTTTTGGAGATTTTTATTTAAACTGGTTTCCGAAATCTGCGCCAGATCATGTTTTGAGTGGGGAAACCAATAGTATTATACCACTTGCTATTAAACTTTTTCAAAAGGAATTTAAAAAGCTCAACGATTTATGTAGAAGTAAATTTTGCAAAAGGATTTCTACCATTAAAAATCGTTTATGTAAACCTTTGTATACAAATATATACAGAAATATTCAAAGAACTCTTTCTATTCACCAATCCTCAGCAGGACTGAAAATTTATATTGAAATCAACAATCAAATTTGAAAATTCGCTTTTGTTTTCAATATAAATTTTCAGTCGAGAGTTTTCTTTCGATATTGTAAAACAGGCCATAATAGAAGAAATCGTCGTCATGTAAAAAATACTGTATCATATTTAATATAATTAAAAAAAAATTAATGAAATCTAGTTCTAATAATTGTTATGATGAAGATATTTTAAAACTTAATACAAAAAATGCTTCTAGACAGGGGCAAATTGAGGAGCTATTGGACTAAAAATTTAGAGATTATGTTTAATAAAATGAGAATTACATAAGTAATGTTTTTTAACTAAAATTTAGTTTTTTAAGCAACATACATACATATAAAAATGTATTTACTTTAATTTAACAAAAAATACCTTAAAAAATTTTAACTTTTGTCGCTACCCACCAAAAAAGTTTGCCTACTAGAATGCAAAAAAGTGTATGTACTCTCCAGTCGTAAGTACTTACAATTTGACTGAATAACCCATTATTTTTGTTTGAGAAGTTCAAAAAGTATGCCTACAAATAACCAAAAAATTAATAGATTACTGATTGCCTAAAAGTATTCAAAATTTAATGGGTTATTTTTTGCTACATATATGCAAAATTTGGTAGATTACTTTTAGCCTAATTTTTTTTAATAAAAATACACAGATTTTTGTAACATAAATATAAAACTTGTACCTTTTCTTTAATTTTACAAAGAAAGTATATGAATATGTATATTCGAATATGCGAAAATTTTTCTCCAGATATATTTCATTATTAAGTGGAAAGTACTACAATAAGTACTTTCACGTAATGATATAAATAAGTTGTTATTTTATTCATTAGAGGACAGTCATTATTACACACATTAAATAATTAGATAAATAAGTACCGCACATTACTTTGTAAGCCATTAAAAGAGTACTACTACCCATTACAAAATCTTGAAAATTTTTTGCTGGGTAAGTTCTGCTTTTGCTCTAAACAAAATAAATCACATATTATTAACACATACTTTTGTTTTTATTTAAATTAAAAGATTATAGTCGAGTACATTTGGCCCTATCAAAGGTATTTTGGCCCTTTTAAATCGTTAATTTGGTCCTAAACCAAAAAAGCCAAAATGCATCACTCCTGTACATACCTTATATGATAAGAACATTGGCAATGTCGAATACTTATTTTGTTTGAATTTCTTAACTAGTTTTTCATTTAATGCAATTTCTAAATAAGTTACTTTAATGATCCCATTTTTTTATTGAATTCAATTTGAAAATGCTTTCTTAATTGTTTTTGTAAAATAAGATAGTAAATAGCTTTTTATTGATGAAAACAAAATAAAATTGGTGTACGTCGAATAGTTTTGTTTGTCCACTGTAAATATGTCAATTGTTACTTTTTTTATTTGAAAAAAAAAAAATTGGACTTGTGATGATTTTTTTCTTCAAAATATGATTTTCTTTCCTACAAATGATGATTTTCTTCGCAAAACTTCTGGCAGCCCTGCCTGTAGTCCCTTGTTTTGTTTATACAGCTGTCAGGGAGACCAGCTTATCAGTAGGCGCTCAAAAGAGGTGCCAAAAGATTTTGAGAATTTAATTGAAACAAGGCAAGTTGTTGCCAGTTTATGTTCACAAATTAAAGTCTGATTTATTCAATATTTTGTTCTGCTTATATACTATTTTTACAATTCTATATTAGCCTTTCTAACTTACGTTTCATATTTACAATTATGTTTTTGTTTCTTTTCTTTACCATGAAAATAGTAAGCATTATTTTATTAACCAATCAAAAAAAGGAATTTGGTAATCAACAATTTATATTGTGACTCAAAAGAATGTCACTCAATTTCTTGCATTTCAGCATTCTTATTATTTTGGGTTGTGTTTCAATGCTTGTGCATTGAACTGATATTGCAGCAATGCAAGTAATTTCTGCTACAGTGCATTACTATAAATGTGGTACACTACACCCTCACCCTTAAGAGAAAAATTATGTAAGTAATTTTTCTTACCATTCTCATAGTAAAGTTACAAAAAATGTTTTTAATGTATATGATAATGTATAAAAAAATATAAAATATATAAATAAATTTATTTTGGTATATAATGTTTTCTTAAAGTGTAATAAAATTTTAAAATGTTATAAAATATGTTTGATTATTTTTGAGTCTAAATTAAAAATTATTTTCTTACAGATAAAATTTTGTTTATTATTTACAGTTCATATTAATAGTATTCTTATGAATTTTATGTTTATTTACATATATAATTATTCTAGAATTTATATTTACAAATTTTTGTAGGGTTTCAAATTATTGTTGTGTATTTCTTTTGGTTTTCCTTCATATTCTATTGTAGTGTTTACACCGTTTCTACTTAATATTTTATAAGGTCCCTTGTATGGGCTTTGATTTTTCTTTCTATTTTCTACTTTAACTAGTACTAAATCTCCTATCTTTAAATTAAGTCTATTTTCATATTTATTGTTTATTACTCTATTTTCTTTTGCTTTTGTTGATAAGTCTCTAGCTCTTTTTAGTGTAAATTGTAATTTGAGTCGTAGTTCTTGTGCGTAGTCATCATAGTTATAAAATTTTGTATTGTTGTCTATAATGTCAGATGATAGGGATGGTAATTTTCCGTATACTAATTCATATGGCGAGTAGCCTGTGTCAATGTGTGGTGCCGTGTTATAGGCAAAAGTAAAATATCCCACTCATAATCATTTGCGGTTGTTAATAGAAATTCGTTAAGTACCCTGTGATTTCTTTCAATTGATCCTAGTGTTTCATGATGATAAGGTGTTGAAAAATTTTGTTTTATTCCTAGTAATGAACATATGTTACTCATTATTTCATTTTTAAATTCTGTTCCTCTATCTGACTTAAGTACTTTAAATTGTCCGTATTTTAAAATAAATTGTTCTACAAGTGTTTTAGCTGTCGTAAGTGCATCTTTTGTCGGCATTGGGTGAGCAACGACAAATTTTGTCAGTTCGCACTGCATGGTTAAAATGTATCGGTAATCATTTGAAATACGAAGAGGTCCTACGGTGTCAATTGAAATTACTTCGAAACTATTGTTTGGGGTGTCTGTTAGTGTAAAGGGTTCCTTAATGTGTTTTGTTTGTTTATTTTCCGTACATTTGTCACAATATGACACAAATTTCTTTACCATTTTTGACATGTTTTTCCAAATATATTTTTGTTTTAACTTGATGATAGTTTTTCTAATTCCTAAGTGGCCTGCGTGTGTGGCATTGTGGTATTCGTCAATTAGTTTATATTGCAATATTGCATCTGTTATTTTTGTTGGGGCATTGTATATTAATATTTTTAGTTGAGGACTTTTGTTATTTATCTTTATCTTGGCATATGCTTCTTTTATTTCTTCTTTTGTATATATTTTAAATATCTCATCATTATTTGATAGCGCTAATTCTTTTATATTTTCTTTCTTCATTTTTGATATCAGTTTCCTCAGAATCGAATCTAGTTTCGCTGAGTTATCGCTGAATCTTGCTAGCTTATTAATTTCATTATTAAATTCATTATTCATATTTTGGGTATGCAACTTCTTCATAGTCGAATCTGGTTTCGATGAATTATCATTACGTCCTATGTGCACAATATTATTTTCAATAATTATATCTTTTTCTTCTATATTTTCAAGCTTGTTAAATTTCAATTTTTTTATATTTTTGACGTCATTAATGGATATGCATTCCCATATTTGAAGTTGATCAGACTTCTGAGAGTCATATTTGTCCATATTTCTTTCTGTTGCGCGCGCATTATTTTCATTTATATTATTGTTAGTTGCCTCATTGTTTTCTTTTATATTTGCCTCATTAGTTTTATTTTTCATTGCCCTTGTAGTTACTAATAATTTTTTTTTTTCATCGTTTTCTAATGGTATCATTTGTCTTAATATGTCAGAGTCAATTTTTATTCTTGAAAGTGCATCAGCATTAGTGTTCATTTTTCCTTTCTTATAAATAATTGTAAAATCATAATCACTTAAGTCTAGTCTAATTCTTGTCATTTTAGATGAAGGATTCTTATGTGAAAAGAGCGAAATTAAAGGTCTGTGGTCTGTTACTACTATGAATTGTCTTCCATATAGATAAGGTTTAAAATAATTTATTCCCCAGTGTATTGCTAATAGTTCTTTTTCAATGACTGGTTTATTCATGTCATGTTTTTGTAATGCTTTACTTGCATATGAAATTGGTAAATCATGTCCTATTTCTCCTTGTGATAGTACGGCACCTAACGCGTAGTTTGAAGCGTCAGTTGTTAGTATAAAAGGTTTTTCAAAATCTGGGTATTGTAATACAGGTGGGTTGATTAGTTTTTCTTTTAATGTTTTGAAGGCATGTTGGCATTGTTCTGTCCATTTGAATTCTGTCGATTTCCTTAAAAGTGCGTTTAGATCTTTAGCGATGTCAGCAAAATTAGGTATGAATTTTCTGTAATAATTGCAAAATGCAATGAATCGTCTTACTTCGTCTGTGTTTTTAGGTATTGGATAATTTTTTATTGTTTCATATTTAGATGGGTCTGTCTTTACACCGTCTTTTGTTATTAAATGTCCCAAGTAAATCACTTCTGGTCTTAAAAAACAACATTTCTTTGGATTAAGTTTTAGATTGTACTTTTGAAGTCTGTCCAGTACTTTTATTAAATTTTGGTTGTGATGGTTTAAGCTACATCCATATACTATTATGTCATCTACATAAAGAAATGCTTCGGATTCTAGTCCGGAAAGTGCTATTGTTAGCATTCTTTGAAAGCTTTTTGAAGAAATTTTTAGTCCGAAAGGGAGTCTTTTGAATTGATAGTGGCCTTGAGGCGTAAAAAATGCTGTAAGTGGTCTAGATTCTTCATTTAGTTCAATCTGGTGAAATGAGCTTGTCATGTCTAGTGTAGAAAACCATTTGGCTCTGCCAAGTTTGTCTAAAATATCTTCTAGTCTAGTTAGTGGGAATTTGTCGCTTACAATTTTGTCGTTCAGTTTTCTAAAGTCTACTACTAGTCTCCATTTCTTTTTGTCTTCAGTGTTCTTTTTGGGTACCAAGAGGAGTGGAGCATTATATGGGCTAATTGATGGTTCTATTATATCATCATCAAGCATTGTTTGTACTTGTTCGTTTATTATTTCTGTATGTGCATGAGGTAGTCTGTAGTTTTTTATGTACACTGGTGTATTGTCTGACGTCATGATGTTCTGTGTGTAAAAATTGTTGACGCTTAATTTTTCGTCTTCGAGGTGAAAAACATTTTGATATTTCCTAAAAATTTTTGTTAATTCTGTTTTTGCATAATTGTCATTATTATTTAATTGCAAGTCATTTATTATTTGTTCAAAACGTTTGGGGTTATTAACATTATTGTAATTTAATATTTCATAGTTTTTTAGTGGATCAGTTTGGAGTTTAATGCCTTTTAAAATTATTTCATCATTTGTTGTATTTAATATTTTTAAATGAGTCATGCCGTTTTTCGGTGCTATTGAATTACTTAAAAATACGCCTGGTTTTAATTCATTATTAAAAATTACGCTATCTTCAGTTAAATTTAATTTTAATGCTTGTATTATTTCTGTTCTTGGTGGTATTTTTATTTGTAGTGACGTAAATGATTTTGTATGCATTGGAAGTGTTATAGTTGTATTATTTGTAAATATTGAGATTGTGAATGTTTCGTAATCTATTTTGCAAAGGTATTTCTTGAGAAAATCTCTACCTATTATTCCGTCAGTTTCTATGGGAAAGTCTGAATCTACTATATGAAATGGGTGTAAGCATATTTCATTTGCTAAATTTAGTTCTATTTCTATTGTACCTAGTGAATGGATTTCTTCTGTAGTAATGCCTGTTAATTTGCATCTTTCTTCTTCGTTTAAAAATTCTTATTGGAATTCATTTTGCATTCGACAAAGTGATATGTCAGCTCCTGTGTCAATCAGAAATGTGAAAGTTTTATTTTTGTACTTAGTGGTAATGAAATTTGTGTTATTATCAGATACTTTATGTATTTTTAAATTTGGCTGTCCGGAATATCTCTGTATTCCGAGCCTAATGCGTTTCCCGAATCTTGTATTGTGTGTATATGTCTGTTGTTGTTGTTTCTATATGTGTTATTTTGTCTATTATTGCTGTTTCCATTCCTACTATTGTAGGTGTTATTTCTAGTGTTTGGATTATTGTTTCTATTAAAATTTGTACTGTTCCTATTGTTATTAAAATTGTTTTCTCTATTAAAATTGTTATTTCTGGAGTTAAAAATTCTATTGTTTCTGTTATTATTGTGGTTATTCATGAAATTTGAGTTGTTAAAATTTCTACTATTTCTATTTTGGTTTCTATTATTATTAAATCTAATTCTCTGATGCATAATATGTGCTTGGGCATTTGAATTGTTGGATTCTTCTGCAATTTCTAAAGCTTCTGCAAATGTTTTTACTCTGCCTGCTTCTATTGTTTTTACTATTTCTCTATTGGCTAATCCATTTTTAAATGCGTTAAATGCAATGATACCATTTGATTGTATTATTGCATTTCTGCTTTCTTCACCTATGCTTGATATTTGTAATTCGTTTAATTCTGAAATTAAACTTTCGATTTTGTCTGCGAATTTTCGTATGTCGCCTTGTTGTGATATCTTATTTAAGTCATTTAGGATACTGTTTGGTGTTTGTCTTGTCTTGTAATTTTTCTTAAGTTCTTTTATTAATTCTTCTAAATTGTTTGGTATAATAGTTTGCTTTATTCTATTTTGTACTTTTTGATCTAATCTTGTTTTAAAAACGAATTGAAAGAAATTGGGGTTCTTTGTATCTTCTAGGGTCTCTTGAATCAATTCTAAATTGGCTATGAATGGGTTAAGTTCTTCCTTTCTACCAGAGTAAATGGGAATTAATTTTGCAATTGATGCAAGCTCTGAAGCGTTCATTGTCATTGTTGTAGTTGATTGTGAAGTGGTTGTCATGTCTGAGTTTTTCAAAATTTTACTAGTTACTTGTTGATGTAGGGAGCTAGGTATTTCTAATTCTAGTCCTTTTCTTGTTGAAATTTTCGTAAGTTTGTCTCTTATATCTAGGAAAAATGCGTCGGCTGCGACTTTGTGTGAAGCTGTCAGTCGATTATAGTTTACGTTTAATATTACTCTTATTTCTTCAAATTTGGTTATTAAATTTTGTATGTGTTTTTCAACTGTCTCGTCTTTTGTTGCTCTATCAGTATTTAAACATTTATAGGACTTATCAAAATTTTCTTTTATCAATCTAATTTTATTAACAATATTTTGCCATTCCATTTAAAATGTATGTCTACTTAATTAAATTTTATCTAAATTATGATTTTCCTCTCATTTTTACTAATTTGAAAAAAAAAAATTTTGTATTCTAAATATTATACTTTCTTAATAATAGGATTGTCTCTAATTCTGTTTTTGTTGGGTTTAGTATTTCTTCCCTATCTGGAGTTCCTTCAATTCCTAAGTCTTTCCATAGTTGAGTCAACCATTGAATAGAATACTGAATTTGTTTTTCAGTGTTTTCTTCTGTTAAGACCTGATTTTCTTTTAATACAGGTAAAGAGTTCTGGTTATGTTTCGGTTTTACCATTTTTCTATTTGTCTTTAATAATAATTAGATTTCATATAACTATTCAAAAATTTATTTGACAAAAGTATATAAAAATTTTATTTTGTTTTTCTTTCAATGCTAATGTTTTTTTTTATTTCTTTTTTTTCTTTAGTTGTACCAGCTAAAGTCAACTGCGTGTACAGTTGTGCCAGTTTTTTCCGTTGCTGGAATTTTTTACCGCCACGTCTTCTTTTAGTTGCTTCTGGCTGTTTTGTTGGTGTTGGAGTTGATTTATTTTTGGACGCCTGTCGTCTTCTATATTCGTCTATGGTGATGGCCTTTGGACCGGCATTCAGTGGTGTTGCCTTGTAGACTGGAGCGGATGCGGGTATGGGGTCTACTTCATACTTTTCCAATAAGTATTTTTCCCATCTCGCGAAAATCTGGTTGATTTCCTCAGTCATCTATTGTTTCTATTGTATTCTCAAATGTAGTTAATGGTGTGTATTTTTAATGTTTTGTTGGTTTGATTTTGTTTGCAGGATTGTAGTTAGGATTTTTAATTTATTGTAGGAAGGTTCTTTTGTCCGCAGGATTTTTTTTCGCAGGTTTTTGTCCGCAGGATCGCCATGTAATAAATGTTGAAGGCATGTAATAAATGTTGAAGGCTAGATTGCCATGTAAAGGTTATTTGTAGGATGTGCTCAGTATGGCCCTATCTCAGTATGTGTGTATTTAAGTGTGGCCCTGTAGTCCCTTGTTTTGTTTATACAGCTGTCAGGGAGACCAGATTATCAGTAGGCGCTCAAAAGAGGTGCCAAAAGATTTTGAGAATTTAATTGAAACAAGGCAAGTTGTTGCCAGTTTATGTTCACAAATTAAAGTCTGATTTATTCAATATTTTGTTCTGCTTATATACTATTTTTACAATTCTAAATTAGCCTTTCTAACTTACGTTTCATATTTACAATTATGTTTTTGTTTCTTTTCTTTACCATGAAAATAGTAAGCATTATTTTATTAACCAATCAAAAAAAGGAATTTGGTAATCAACAATTTATATTGTGACTCAAAAGAATGTCACTCAATTTCTTGCATTTCAGCATTCTTATTATTTTGGGTTGTGTTTCAATGCTTGTGCATTGAACTGATATTGCAGCAATGCAAGTAATTTCTGCTACAGTGCATTACTATAAATGTGGTACACTACACTAAAGAATCAACAAATAAATATTTTTAAATTAAACAATAAATGATTAAGAAAGAGTCTGCAAAATTACACCAAAATCTTTTATTGGTTATGCATATACATATGAATTTTAAAAGTAGACTTTTCATAAAAAGCTACCCATTTCAACTGTTGGAAAATCGTCCATTTTAAGGAAAAATTGTCAAATCGTCATTTTGCTATTTCGGCACCAAAAATCGTCGAAATGACGATAAATCTTCACATCTGGCAGCAGTGGCTGTGTGTTTCAATCAGCGTTACCATATGTATTTTTTAAAAAACTTCTTAAATCTGAAAAAAATACTTTTTTTCAAATACAAAAACTTTTTTCTACAAAAGTACCAAAATTTTAAAAGAAAACATAAAATTGTATTTGGAATTCATTTTATTTAAAAATATAAAACCGATTAAAATCAAAACCATAACATATAATAAGAAAAACTAAATAAAAAATTCATATTTAGATTTAGAGATCTTAATAAAAATATCATATACATTAATAAATATTATAACGACTCCACTTGTATGGAAGAGAAAAATAACGTTGTAAAAGACATTTTTTAAAAAACCAGTTTTTTCACAGATTAACGTTAACATAACTCTCTTGCGTTGTTCAAACATCAAACCATCCAAAATTATGCATCTTATCGCCGTCAAAATACAATTACAATCCAATCAGTCGGTGGAAAACTTTGTAAGTAACTAATAAAATCATGCAAACGAAATTGTTGAAAATAATTGATAAATGTTGCAGAGATACAAAAAGAAAAGCTAATGCTAGTTGCCATTATTTTCGATAAGCTAAAAAATTTAAACGAAAAAACCAATCTTGCTTTAAAATACGTTTTTTGGCTCTCCTGAAAAATTATTATTTTGTCACTTAAAACGTTATTCGCGGCTAACCTTCATTTAACTAAATACATATTTTTGTTTCGGGTTTTCATACATCATCAAAAAAATTCCAAAGAAAAGGGAAAACTTGACAAATGGTAACGCTGGTTTCAATACTCACAGCCAGTGATGGGAAATGAGATTTGCATTTAGGTATCAAAAAAAAAAAATTTTTTTTCAGTACTTTTTTGATCCCGAGAATACCATAAATTATATTTTCTATTTAAATTTTATTAACAAAAAAGTATACAAAATTCATTTACAAAGATATAAAATAGGAACATATAAGTACAAATATACAAATAGGTGTAGCCTGGATTACACTTAATACTGTGGGAACATAAGGCTTGCCCCCCGTATTCCGTAGCTCGCTAAAGCTGAATTCGATCCCTAAAATGCTGAACAAATAGAAAATTTAAAATTTTTGGCGATGACATAAAACCATACAATTTCGGCGAATTACGTTTTTAAGCCATTACCTGATTTATCAATACACGTTTGGAAATTGCATTCGTAGCCGAAAATCGATAAATTGATTTTATAGATTTTTAGCTATAGAGACTTAGGTTTAGCGAGTTACAGATTACGAAGGCTCTTCCTTTATTTTATTTTCATGAGATTTTCGTAAGAGAAAATCCTTTCGACATTTCGACGGACAAATTCTGATTTATCAGGAAACATGTATTCATGTAATGCGTTTTTATTTTCATCCAATGTAGACCAGGGGGGTTATTATGTAATTCGATTCGAAACGAAAACTGTTCGAATATGTATGTTATTAACACATTTCCGTTCGATTCGGATTACATAATAACCCCCAGAAACTGCATATATTCTATGTTGGTAACGGTTTCAGTTCTTCCATACAGTCAATGCTCTATATTAATTGTCCATATTTTAAAAATTTTTCTTTTCCCTGGGAACATTTTAATTAAAAGTGGTATAATGATGTTGATTTTACCAGATTAAATATTTTCAGGGGGAAACTTACCAAACCAAACTAACATTTCATTGTCAAAGTCCACTTTTGCCCTTAGAGCTTAATATAATTTTCAAATTTTCTTTAAACTAAATTAAAACAGTTGTTTCAATAGATAACCTTCTGTGCCACATAAAATATCATTGCATGAAATATGTTTTTCGTTGATGTTTAATTGTGAAAGGTTACATTTTTCTAAAAGAGCATTACTAATAAAGTTCCATTTTTCGAAAAAAAAATTAATTATTTTCAAAAATATATGCATGCGCGCGTCTTCTGACTGCATATCTAAGTTGTCCGTGAGAGTATCAAATGTGTTACGGTCCTTTTTCATGTTAAATGGTATAGTAAATATAGATAGTACTAACTTTCCCATCACTGCTCACAGCACACACTCAGTCCTAGCAATTCGAAATACACATGCACACATGCAGTACCAGCAATACGAAATACACAAACAACTTTGTCTTATTACACCATTTCCAGTTGTATTTCAGAAGTTTCCAATTGTTTTTCAGAAATTTCTAAATATGTTTCAGAAGTTTCTAATTATAGTTCAGAAGTTTCTAATTACACTCCAGAAGTTTCCAATTATGTTTCAGAATTTTCTACTTGCATTTCATAAAATTCTAATTGCTTTTCAGAAATTTCTAATTGCTTTTCAGAAATTTCTAATTGTTTTTTAGAAATTTCTAATTGCATTTCCGAATTTTCAAATTACATTTCAGAAACTTCCAATTGTATTTCAGAATTTTCCATTTTTATTTCAGATATTTATATACATTATTCTGTATAAAATTTTGGGGTTTTTTTAAATAAACAATATGTGTAGGAATTATACCACTTTATTGTGAACTACATACATACAAAAGAAGTATAGGTTACTTGGTTTTCGCACAATATACGTATATATATGGTACCAGGAACCAGGTATTGATCTCTGTTTGCACAATTATCATTATGATTTTGTTACTATGTATAAGATTATACTAAGTTATATTAATAATATCATATACGGCAATAATATACTTATGTTATAATTACACAATAACTGCAACTGTTAACTGTTTGGAATATTATTGAAAATATGTTAACATACAATACTTAGAAATGATTAGATTTTATAAAATGTAGGTGCACAAAAATAATATATCCACATAACAGTCTGAAATACATTTAGAAATTTCTGAAATACAAATGGAAAATTCTAAAATACAATTGGAAGTTTCTGAAATGTAATTTGAAAATTCGGAAATGCAATTAGAAATTTCTGAAAAGCAATTAGAATTTTCTGAAATGCAATTAGAAAATTCTAAAACATAATTGGAAACTTCTGAAATATAATTAGAAACTTCTGAACTATAATTAGAAACTTCTGAAACATATTTAGAAATTTCTGAAAAACAATTGGAAACTTCTGAAATACAACTGGAAATGGTGTAGTTTGTTGTCGCTATTCACTGTATATACGCAAATGCAAAGCAACAACATTTTTTCTTTTTTCCTTGAACAAATTGAGCAAACGTTTTTCACTGTTTTTGTTTCTCTCACTCCAAAGAATTAAACAAAAGAAAATCAAACAATTTGTTTCGTTTATTTCCGTGTTCTGGTTTAAGTACAAAGAAATCAAAACAAAACTAAATTTATAACTGTAATAGTGTCGATTATTTATGTTACGAAAATTATTTTCTAACCCCTGTATCGCCCCATAAGTAGCATAGCTACAAAAATTAATTATTTTCAAAAATATATGCATGCGCGCGAGTTAATTCCTTGGTGAAGGAATGAATCAAAAAAATATATAAAGTTTTTTTTACACCGAAACGTGTGTTTCTTTATTGTTTATATTCTTGAGACTAGTTACAATATTTTCTAAACATCTATTTATATTAATGAGTATGTTTACCGTTTCTTTGTCTGCAAGAATTACGTTTATGGTTTCTTTGTCTCTTATCTCGGAATATGTTTACAAGAATTATGTTTATGGTTTCTTTGTCTCTTATCTCGGAATATGTTTACAAGAATTATGTTTATGGTTTCTTTGTTCTAACTTATGTAAGTGATAATGTTGATGTTGACCTTGGTCCCTATCATAAAAATGTGTGTGTCTACTTATCTATTTATGCCAGTGTTGCCAGGTAGACTATACCCTGTGCATTAACTCCACTCCTTCTTAAAATAAAGTGTCCTCACTTTTCCCAAACAATACTGCTTTCTGCTCTTAATCTTCTTAATTCTATTTCATATATGCGTTCGGCTATTCTTCTTCTTTCTGTTCGTTTTACTTCCTTGCAGTAGCTAATTAATTTTATTATGATATATGTACATAGTATTGTGGCTAAGATTCCGAGAATTAAGTAAATGGTGGTTTGTATGGGGTGGTCTTCTATAGGGATTAAATATTTTGACATTTCTTGTAAATTTGAAAATTTATGGTATGAGTCTGAATATAATATATGGAGGATTTCCATGCGTTCGTCATATTTTTGATGTATAGCTTCTTTTATTTCTTGTTGATGGTTAAAATAGTCTTTTGCGTCTATATTGGTTGAAACATTAAATTGAATTAACTTAGGTCCTTTAATTATTTGACCATTCCAAATATGTTCGTCATCAGTCAAGATGTAACCGTTCTCTAGTATTGTGAGTGGTGCGTTATTTTCTTGAATTATGTCACATTTAGCTGGCTTATTTTCTAATATATTTATAGTACAATTATTACCTTTGTTTATTTTACAAATATTATTTCCTAAGAGGTTTTTACATTGTGTTACTGAGGTATAAATACCATTACAAACAGTAATTTGTTTGTCCAATACTAATTTTCCATGCTTATATGCTAATGGGAATATATTATATAACTTACATATATTTTTCAATATAGGGTATTTATAAATTGTAATTATAGCTTGATTGAAAAAACGTATATGGATATCTGAATACTCTAGGATGTTTATTAATGGTAAGTCAAAAGCTTCATTAGATACGATCTCTTTTATTTCATTTAGATTCAATGTTCCTGAATAAAAATTTCCATTTTTAGCAAAGTTTATGGTAATTGTTATAGCTTCAAGTTCACGATATACTTCATTGATTATAATATTATCTGTGATAGCTTTAGGATTTAATGTTTCTAAGATTTGTTCAAACCGTGAGTTTACGATTTTTTGTCTGTTATTGTTTTCTATTAATTGATTAAGTCCTGTCTTTATTTCGATTAAGTCGTCGAGATCTGGTGTCCAAGTGAAAAATTTTAATGTTGAACCTAGAAAGTTTAGTGCTCTTTTTTCACGATGTGTATTCGGTATTAATTGTGTTTTTAAAGATTCAATTCTACCTATTAATATTTGTTCTTCCTGGTTTTGTTCTGTATTATACATGTTTTGCATTATATCTTCATATGGTCTCAGTATTTTTGTTAAGTTAACTACGTGATACAGATATGATGTGTCTTTGAACACATAAAACCCAGCTATGAGTACATATTTTTTGTTTGTTAAATCAGTTATTTTGTCGCCAAAAGTAATTGCGAGAAATACAATTCTAATTATTGTTGACTTGTACATGGTGTAGTTTGTCTGCGTATACTATCTTTATGTATAACCTTACCCTTCGCTGTTAGGATTGTGTCTCCACGATCTTCTTTTACCTTGTGTTGTAAGTACTTGATATGGTTTTTGTTGCGGCGGTGTGTTTTAGCGTAAATTATATCTCCTTCCTTGTAGTTTATTGAGTGTCGATTTTTATTATGGTAATTGAGTAGTTTTTCCTGTTTGTCCTCGAATTTCTCCTTAATGTCAGAATATCGTTCTCTGTTGAAAAACACGTCCTCAGGTCTATATCCTGTTGTGGAATGAATCGTTTTATTATATTGTCTTACTGCATTGAATAATTCGTCTCCTGGTGTAGTGTTATTCTGTTGTGCCAAGGCTGTTGAGATTTCGATCAGAGTGCTATGGACACGTTCAACTTGACTGTTGGTTGTCGAATGATGAATGGGTGTTACTGTATGTTGTATTAATAGTCGCTCATAGACACTTTTTGCTACTATGCCAGTAAATACATTTTCATTATCAGTCATTAAATGTTTGGTGTTTGGGTAGATTTGTGTGAGAATTTCTTCTATATACTCATGACAGTTTGTTTTGCTATGTAATTTGCGTATGTAACAGTATTTTGAGTATTTATCAATGGTGCTGATGTATGTTTGGTTATTCATGTAAAATATATCCATCTGTATGTACTCTCCTACTTTCGTGGGTATTGGTGTTTTCCCTATTGGTTGTTTATTTGGTCTTCGTTCATATTTATTTTGTAGGCAGATATTACAATCTATACATTCTTTTTTACACATATCTCGAATGTTCGGCCAATAGTGTGTTAACGATATTTCTTGAGCGTTATTTTTATAATTTCTATGTGCTCGTCTATGTGTTCGCATTACTATTTCTTTTTGTTCTTCTACGTTAATGACATCTTGTAATTGTGTTTGTGTTATAACAAACAAATTGGATGGGAATGTAGTGATAATATCAGTTTGTAGATGAAATAATGTTTCTTCGCTTAATTTTAGTGCATTTTGAACTTTTGGATTTGTTATTTGTTTTAGTCTGTCTATCAATTCATGTTTTGTTTTATAATATATGGTATGCCTAACTCGATCTGGAAAAATGGTACATGTATCTATTTCGATTATTGCATTTTCGTCAAATATTGGTATTATTTGATTCCTAAAAGCATTTAGTGGTTGTTTGACTCTCTTGATACCTTCTGAAGGTGAACTTTGAGCTGAGTGTTGTGAACAACTGGATGTATTGTTAATTTGTTGCCGTGATAAAGCATCTGCAACAACATTCTGGTGTCCAGGCTTGTACACTAATTTTGCTCCATATTCTTCTATGAAGTTTTTCCATCTTTTAAGTTTGGTGTTTGGATTCTTGTCCGAGATAGAAAAGATTAATGACTGGTGGTCAGTGTATATTGTTAGGTCAGCAATACCATAAAGATAGTTTCTTAATTTTTGTAAAGCCCAAACGAAAGCTAACAATTCCTTTTCGTTTGTGCTATAATTTTGCTTTGTTTCATTTAGAGTTCGTGAAATAAATGCTATTGGTTTCTTATACTGGAAAAGTACTGCGCCGATGGCAAAGTTACTTGCGTCGGTGGTTAACTCGAATGGTTCTGAAAATTCAGGTTGAAATAATTCGACCTGTGCCTGAAGGGCGTCTTTTATTTTATTTAATGCGTCTAGTGCTGCTTGGTCGAGATTTATGTTTACTTTTGTACTTTGATTTTTACTAATTCCAACATTATCTCCTCTGAGATGTACTGTGAGTGGTTTTACAATAGCTGCGAAGTTTTTAACAAATTTCCTGTAGTAATTTGCTAAGCCTAGGAATGATCTAAGTTCCTTTAAATTTGTGGGAATGGGATAGTTTTTTATTGTTTCCACCTTATTAGGGTCTACTGTTATTTTATTGTGCTTAATGATGTGTCCTAGATACTCTACAGAATCTTGAAAGAAATGCGATTTTTCATCAGAAATTTTCATGTTAGCGTTATGGAGTGCATTAATTATAATGGAAATGTGCTCCATATGTTCTTCGGGTGAGGAGGAATATATTAGGACATCATCTATATAAACATATGCAAACTTCCCTATATACGGGCGTAGAATATCATCTATGCATCGTTGAAAAATGGAAGGAGCGTTTTTAAGACCAAACGGCATCCTTGAAAATTCATACTTTGCACCGTTCACACTGAACGCTGTTTTTTCCCTGTCCGATTCTTTTATGAGAATTTGATGGAATCCTGATTCCAAATCTAACGTGGTGAATACTTTTGCTTTTCCCAAGTTCTGGATTGTCATACCAACATCTGGAATTGGATAACGGTCGGCAATTGTTTGAGCATTTAGCTTCTGGAAATCAACTACCATTCGCCTTTTGGGTTTTCCTTCTTCATTGGTACCCTTTATTGCGACTGTCCAGATGGGGAAATTGTACGGACTCCTACTTGGTTGAATAATTTTATTATCCAGTAATTTATGTATTTCATTATTAATAAATTCGTTGTCTGATATTGGATAAGGGTATTGTCTTACATAAATAGGGTCTTCAGATTTTGTTCTGATAGATGCCTGAATGGTTGTAGTAAATGGCAATACTTCCATAGTTTCCCTATTCCTTTGCATTATTTTTTCAATATCTTTCCTGTAAATTTCGTTATTAATTGTATAATTTATCTTTTCCGCATTTTTTCCTAAATTTTCCTTATCAGGGCAATTATGAATAAAACTCCCGGGGAAATTTCTCCCTTTTCCAATTAGAATTTTTTGTTTTCCCTATAACTTGCCATTAGTTGGAATTGTTCCCTGGGAAAAATTTCCCTGGGAGTTTTATTCATAATTGCCCTGTATATCTATATTTTAGACTATAGTCAAAGAGATTGATCTCTGCCTTGATTAATCTTAACCCTTGTTCTCCTAAAAGCATATTAAATTCTTGAAGGGCCTCTGTTTCATAGAAAGTTAAATGGTGGTTTAAGACAGTAATAATTTTTTTCGTACTTACCATTGAATATCCATGAAGTGTCTTGACTTTCACTGGATTAATTTTAATTGGTTACAACTAGTACTAATATAATTACTTGTAGCTCCTGTATCTATTAAAATATTTATTGATCTACCTGTTTCTCTGCAAGTGCGTTGTAGACATGGCAGACCATTCACTCGCCTAAAAAAGCACTTCCGGTTTCAAAATCCTCTTCGGTATATTGAGGCTGGAGTGATTGAAGATCCTCATCTTGTGTTTGATGTACTCGTTGAACCTTATTAAAGTTGTGTGTTGAAAAATTGTTTTCCCTCTTCACAGGATTTTGATTGTTGCGGAATGGATTATGATGTGTAGTAGTGTTTTGTTGAGGATTATTGCTACCCCATCTTTGTTGTTGCGGGAAATTTGTAGGCCTTCTGTATTGTGTTGAGTTGTCGACTTCCATCGGTTCTACTTGGTTTCTTCGTGGTGCCGCATAATTGTGCTGTCGTTGTTGAACATGATGTGATGGCTTTAGTTGGCGGTGTTCATTTCCTCCATATCGTTGTTCATTACGGTGTTCCTGCCGTCTTACGTTGATATTTTCAAAATGCCGATCTTCATTGTCGTGATAGATGGTGCAGGCAATGGCATAAGCTTCTGCCAGACTCTTTGGTTGGTTAGCATAGAGGATACCTTTTGTGTAATTGCTTCTTAATCCCATTATAAAGGTGCGGATCGCATCCTCGTTGGCATCTGATAGTCTTCCTCTTCTCATATTCTCATCTGAGGTTTCAATTTTTTGTTGTATGAGGGTTAATGCTTAATGAATTTCATCATGGAACTCGGTCAGAGTTTTGTTCCCCTGTTTGATTCTCGTCATAATTTCCCCAGTAAAAAAAGACACTCCAAAAAAGTCATGAAAATGTAGAGTTTGCGATCTGGAAGTAGTGCAAATTTCGATCCGATGTAATGATTTTTACATAGGGTTGTCATTGCAAGAAGTTCTCTTTTTCGCTGCCTCGTCACCGAATTGGAAGCGATTTTAAGAAAAATTTCCTTTTTTGTGTTCTATGATAATATTTTCATCTAGGAAAAATGGTTATTAGTTACCTATTTTAACAATTAGTTTCTTTTTATAGGAATTTAAACGCGAAACAGTAATTTAATGTAAATTTAAGCAAATAACTTTAAAATTTTAGACCAAAAATAGTTCATGTTTCTTAAAAAAAAACGATTTTTTAAAAATTCTGGTGAGTAATTTCTAAAACTAGAGAGGAATTACAAGGTTTTGTATGACTAAAATAAACTTCTACTTGGTTTTCTGCTAACTATCGGCAAATTAAAAATATCGATTTTTTGGAAGCAATGAAAATGTACTTCCTTTAGAATGACTTCCAATTTTTTTTACTGGGTTCTTTTAATACATACAATGGACGTTTATCCGCATACGTAAAGTCTAAGCGGTTTATTATGGCATAGAAATTTAGTTCTGTTCCGTTTACGGATAAAACTTTTGATGCAGCGCCAATAATTTTTGCACGTATAATGCATACACAGTTATAGTATTCAGGACTATTTGAAAATTGCTTAATGTTTTCCATTTGGGTCCATACCTGATTTCTCCATGGGTTATATTCTCCTTCCAGTCCACTGAATGTTGGTAAACACTTGAATATTTCTGTGTTGATTTGAGTGGCACTCGTTATGTGTGGTTTTAGTGCAGGCGTTGCCGGAATTGTGGTTACAGCAACTGGTGTATTGCTTTTCAATGTTTCGAAGTCTGTTTTCAGGGATGCTAGTTGTTCACTTAGTGCCTGAATATGAGCTAGGAGAGTTGCAGCATCAGTCATGTTGATGTCTTCTTCTAGCAGGCGTCTTGAATTAAATATTTGCTGTCGTTTTTCGTGTGAAGCCAGTGTATATTTTTCACTTTATTTTACTTTTCTTTTAAATTTTTGTTGAATTTTTAGAAATTTTATTTTTGTTAATTCTAATCTTTCAGGAATGTTTTATTTTTCCAATTTTTCAGGAATTTTTTATTTTTCCAATTTTTCAGGAATTTTGTTTTTATCCTTCTTCAGGATTGTGGAAATTTTATTTGGCTGGGAATACAAGATTATTTCGCTTGCATCCCGGTTGAGCCCCCAGTTAATTCCTTGGTGAAGGAATGAATCAAAAAAATATATAAAGTTTTTTTTACACCGAAACGTGTGTTTCTTTATTGTTTATATTCTTAAGACTAGTTACAATATTTTCTTAACATCTATTTATATTAATGAGTATGTTTACCGTTTCTTTGTCTGCAAAAATTACGTTTATGGTTTCTTTGTCTCTTATCTCGGAATATGTTTACAAGAATTATGTTTATGGTTTCTTTGTCTCTTATCTCGGAATATGTATACAAGAATTATGTTTATGGTTTCTTTGTTCTAACTTATGTAAGTGATAATGTTGATGTTGACCTTGGTCCCTATCATAAAAATGTGTGTGTCTACTAAGCATCTGCATGAAACTTAATAATGATGTTTATGAAATGTTCGCTAAAATTTTTTATTCGTTTCATCCTATTTCATACAGATGAATAACTATGAAACAATAATGCATTAAACACATTCGACACAGCAGGCTACGGGCTACAATCTGTCAAAAATAGAATACACACATCCTTATGGTAACAATTATTTTAACGACAGCAGGCTACACGACTGCACGACCAGCGTTGTAGCTGTCGCCAACTTTAAACTAATTTCTATTTCTCTGGCTACAATGAGCAAATGCAGTGTTACCAGTATAATACAAAATGGTGGATGAATGATATCGTACAATTATTTCATACTATTTACTAGAAACAATATCCAAAAATTGATGTAAAGAATAAATTGATTCATTATTGTACTTTTATGTGAAATAAGTACATTTTAAAAGAAAAATTAATTTTTATAAATGCAAAATATATGAAAGTGGCAATACTGAACTATGTATTTGTACTTGAATATCAGCTGCAGATGGTGCTGCTGCCGTCTCCAAAATAATTAAGTAGCTGGCTACGAGGCGACAAATGCTGCTAGCGGCATTTGAAGTCGTGTGTTCGTGTAGCCTGCTGTGGTGAATGTGTTTAATGCATAACAATGAACACTCAATAGTTAAGAACGCAGTAAAACGATGTTGGTTTGTTCATATATACAAGAGCATACAAACATTCACAAATGTGAAACAGAACATGCGTTGAGTAAATCTCGATTAAGTTCATGCAAAAACAATATGCTTTTAAAGATCAGTGTTGCCAGTTGAAGGAAAATACTAGAATAATCGCCGAAAAGGAAGTTGAAAGATGTTAACGAGATCTAAATTAAATTTAGTTTTTAATAGTGAGAGCAACCTCGGTAAAATATTTCATTTATATACATAAGTTAAATGTACACATAATTATCTTTCTTTTAAATGCAATATTATTGTTGTTTAAAATTTCGTATTTTTGCATTAGGGTGATAATAAAATTGTTTGAATTTTATTACAAATATTAATTTCAAAAATAATTTTTAGTTATATTTTTGCTTGGAAGTATATAAATAGTTATTTTCGCTTGGAAAGGAGTACTTTTGTTGTGTTTTCTTTAATTTTTGTCACACAACTAATAAACTATTAGGCCGCGTTTACACATGTGTGCCATGTGCCACACAAGTGTAAAAAAAGCGTAACCACTAATTACTAATGAACAACTGTTTGATTCAAACATGTATTTATTAAGGGTCAAACCCACGATATCGACACCGTTCGACTTGTCGCACACTTACATTCAAAACAAAAACAAATTTTAATATTTTGTTGTTGTTTCAAATGTAAGTGTGCGACAAGTCGAACGTTGTCGATATCGTGGGTCAGGCCGTAAGTTAAATAGTTCCATACATAGCTAATAGACAATTTTATAGAATCCAACATGATTGGAAACATGTCTGAATACATGTCTGAATCAAACAGCTTTTATTATTAATTAGTTGGTTACGCTTTTTTTTTGCAAATGGCACACAAGAAATGCCAGATGTAAACTCAGCCTTATGAACTGGTTTAAGTTCTTATTTATTTAAATAGTTCGTACATAAAATTTAAAATATAATCACAAAGTTAATTAAAAACTGTATAACTTCCAAGCTGCTGGATCGATTTTCTTCAAACATTGCTTACAACACTCTCGATAAACTCACCTTTCAAACAATAACAAACTAAATGGAAATTGGTACAGACGTTTTGGTTCTGCGAATGCGTAGGCTGACACACAGATGCACACTTGAAATTTATAAAACTCCTCTTGTTTGGTCGGAGGTACCTGATTACTAAAGAACAGAACATTATTACTTTAAATTTCTTTTGCAGTACATGTGCTTACGCTAGTTCGACATTTTTGTAAATTTCGCTCAATCGTAATAAGAGAACATAATAAAACACAAATGATCATTATTTTATGTGGTTTATTGAAATGCAATTTGAAAAAAGAGTAATTATCAGGAAAATTCAATATGATTTTAAAATTATATTATTGCAAAGAAAACCAAAAACCAATGTGTGATTTATATAAAAATTATAAATTCAGTTAGTGTTAATGGAAAAAAGTTTCATATGAATTAAGCATCACGTTCGAAATTCTGTGTTTTTATATTATGATGTAAAAACATAATTTTTTCGACTGACGCTGTATTCCACCCAATGATGCAACGTTTTTCGGAACGGGTGCCGAAAACACCCGTTCCGAAGACTCACTGCTAGCTGGTATGAAAAAATCTTAGAGCTTACTTGGTATAAAAGAGGAAATTTAGACTTATTAATTCCCAAACTAGTTGGAAAGATATACATCGAATTTTTTAACTAAAATTATTATTAACAGGTCGATATTATTATATTTATTCATAATTTGTTTGTGTAATTGTCCTATGTATGGACATTTTATCGAAAAAACTTTTTATTTCAAGCATTTTACATTAATTTTATATTCTTGTTCATTATGTTATTTTCTTTTCTTTGTAAATTATTTATTTTTTCGTTATTTAAATAATATTTTTGTGACATTTTGTTTCATATGGCACGCAATTACTGGAAATATTCCTGTAAAAACAGAATCAGTATTGTCTGTTTTCGCATTCAAATACAGAAACAATTTTTTCACAAATAGAGAAACGATGGAATTTTGTGTTTCACATTTCTCAATATAAATACTATTTGAAAAAACATAAACATGCATATCTATGGATAATAAAAATACATATGTACATATGTATGTATGTGCTATAAAAATACCTGTAAATACTAATGAGATTGTATAACCATGAAATTCAAAGCTATTTCAACAATTTATTTTTAAATTTAAATCTGATGAAAAGTACAATACTTTTCTTCTGCAGAACATTTTAGCAGAATTTTTTTTACAGATTTAACATTTTCTCATCATCATTTTCTGGCAACACTTTTATTGCGTATTAATAACAAAAAATGAGATGAGAGAAAGCAGCATGAAACAATACTCGTTTCAATGAACAATCTCTTTGTCTTAACAGTATGAAGCGAAATGTTTTCTCTCACATTATGATAAAAGCAACACTTTGTTAAGTTTAAAATATTTATTCGAAGTTGGGTTTTAGTGAACAAACATTTCAGTAGTTTCATGGATGGAGTTGTTCATGCAACCCTATAGTGTCTACTTATCTATTTATGCCAGTGTTGCCAGGTAGACTATACCCTGTGCATTAACTCGCGTCTTCTGACTGCATATCTAAGTTGTTCGTGAGAGTATCAAATATGTTACGGTCCTTTTTCATGTTAAATGGTATAGTAAATATAGATAGTATTAACTTTCCCATCACTGCTCACAGCACACACTCAGTCCTAGCAATACGAAATACACATGCACACATGCAGTACCAGCAATACGAAATACCATAGTACCGAAATATTCATTTATGCTCTACAAAAAACACACATTTATGAGTTTCTTCATAAATGAAAACTCGCAAAATTTTTCGTTGTGTTTATTTTCATAAATGCAGCAACAAAAAAAAAATCTGCTAATCAACGCACATGAGTGCTTAAATCTTTTTCTGTTTTTCTACGCATGTTCATGCTGTAATTGGAAACAAAACAAAATTGAACACTCGTGTGTGTGCAAATATTTTTTTTTAATTTTGCGCACATGATGTGCACATTTATGAGTTGCTCATATATGAGTTTTATTCATTTATGCATTATTCATATATGAGTAAAATTTTTTGAACATAAATGTTGGATATTTTTGTGGTATACAAGCAAATGGTTTTTTATGTATTGTGCCTCTAAAGGTTTTTTATTGATCATGAGCGTTGCCGATTTGGATATTTTAAACATATGTATATTAATCTTCATATGCAAACAAATTAACATGTGCTTCAAGTCTACGTTAAAACCGGAAATTTTGTTTTAACGTACACTTCAAGCACACGTTAATTTTTTGCATATGGGGATAAGTCTTTATAAAAGTTTTCAGCGAATAAATTGTAAATGTTTAAATTAATAAATAAATATCTACATACATACATATGTATGTACATATGTGTATATACATATATGTAGGTATATGTACATATCGATGGCTTAATATAAAAAGGGCGTATACCAATTTTTTTCGAAATACAGTTCAAAATGAAGAAGTTATAATATCTTAAAAAATTATTTCTGTTTGTAAATGCTTTAGTTTCTCTTCAGTTTTTTGCTTCTCCTATAAAATATCGAAAATTCGACTTCCGCGTTTCTTATATTAAGCCATATATGTACATAGAAATTTACCTTTAAATAAATATCAAGTTTTTATTATTGAAACACATTGATCACTTATTCACAAATGTGTGTTGAAAGTTTTTTCTTTTGATTTCAAACACACAAATTGAGGGAAAATCCATCGTGTCATATTCGCTAACCCTTTTGTATAGCAAGTGTGCATGTTTTATTTGATTTGTGTAAATGTATTTTTTTAATTGCTTATGCAAAAAAGGTAAAACAGTCATAATTGCACAACAACAAAAACACGGAATGCAGGCTCTACCTGCTTAAAGGGGTGATTTTTAGTAAAATATGCACAAGCAATTGTAAAAGTATTATAATTGCGCAGGTATTTTTTTGAGTTTCGCTATTAGAAGGATGCATGTTTTGTTGTTTGTTTTTTATGGTAACCATTTTTGGTAAAAATTAGGTCATTGGGAATTTTCTTTTTGAAATGAAGTCCAAATCGCATATGAAGTGCGAAATGCAAAATGTGCTATTTTATGTATATTGTTGCTAAGTTCTTTGTTTTTGCTTCTTTTCTTTTCTCTTCCCTCCGGCATCATTAAACGTTTGTAAAAAATATTTTAGTTGTCCTTGAGATGCGCATTCTATTATGATTTATATTCTATGCTTCAGTATAAATGGCTGCAACTTGCTATTTAGGTAACAGTTGTTATTTAAGCCTGTGCGCGTGCGTTGCAGTTAAAAAAAAATTAAATATGCAAAAAAAAAACAGTTTAACCTGGACAAATTTGTGTCGTACGACGAATCACATTTATTCAGGGACCGTAACTGTTATGACTTTTATCGAAAAAGTCAAGAAAAAAAAGTTATTTTTAACTTTTATTTTTTTAAGGCAGAAATAAAAGTTATTTTTTAACTTTTAACATTTTAAGGCAAAAATAAAAGTCATGAATTAAGTATTGCATAATAATACTCTAGTTTTATTGCCTGCTATTTATAGGTAATAATAATTGATGTATAGGTATTACAGAAGTCTATACGGATGTTTTATCATTTATAGCATTAAAAGCAATAATAATTGCGTATTACTATGCATGACTTTTATTTTTGCCTTAAAATATTAAAAGTTAAAAAATAACTTTTATTTTTTGACTAAAATAATAAAAATCAAAAATAACTTTTAATTTTTGCCTTAAAAAAAAAGTTAAGAAATAACAGTTATTTTTTGACTTTTATCAAAAAAGGCACAAATTTAAAAGTCATACAAAAATTTGCATGTACATCACCTATGTATCATAATGATTAGAACCAAAATTTTCTACGATAATTTTTTATGTGTGCTTTTTTGATGTAAATTTTCAAAAATAACAGTTATTTTCTGTCCCTGCATTTATTAAAGGTAAATTTCTATGTTTATACATATGTATTTATATAAATAAATATACACTAAATTTGAGTTAAGAATTTGCAAATCGGCAGCGCTGACACTGTGTAAAAATTTACAATTTATTTGCAGTAAATTTATATAAAGAACTAATTTCGGCTAAAAATATCCAAATCGGCAACTCTCCCAGTCATATGAACAATAGAATCAAAAGCCATACACAGATACATAAAAAACCATTTGCTTGCATACCACAAGAAAATCCAACATTTATGTTCAAAAAATTTTACTCATATATGAATAATGCATAAATGAATAAAACTCATAAATGTGCGTTTGAAATTGCACACTGCATGTGCGCTCTTATATGAAAACTTAGTTTTGCCTTCATTTTCATGTGTGTGTAACACAAAATAAAACAAATTAGTGCACATATGAAAATGTTAAAAGCAAAATGTTTTTTACTGCTCTCACTCTGTTCAAGGAGAAACAGAAAATTTTTGAAACGCTCTCGCACATTTCATGTATGAAGGTGAGTGAGTATTTCGGTACTATGCGAAATACACAAACAACTTTGTCTTATTACACCATTTCCAGTTGTATTTCAGAAGTTTCCAATTGTTTTTCAGAAATTTCTAAATATGTTTCAGAAGTTTCTAATTATAGTTCAGAAGTTTCTAATTACACTCCAGAAGTTTCCAATTATGTTTCAGAATTTTCTACTTGCATTTCATAAAATTCTAATTGCTTTTCAGAAATTTCTAATTGCTTTTCAGAAATTTCTAATTGTTTTTTAGAAATTTCTAATTGCATTTCCGAATTTTCAAATTACATTTCAGAAACTTCCAATTGTATTTCAGAATTTTCCATTTTTATTTCAGATATTTATATACATTATTCTGTATAAAATTTTGGGGTTTTTTTAAATAAACAATATGTGTAGGAATTATACCACTTTATTGTGAACTACATACATACAAAAGAAGTATAGGTTACTTGGTTTTCGCACAATATACGTATATATATGGTACCAGGAACCAGGTATTGATCTCTGTTTGCACAATTATCATTATGATTTTGTAACTATGTATAAGATTATACTAAGTTATATTAATAATATCATATACGGCAATAATATACTTATGTTATAATTACACAATAACTGTAACTGTTAACTGTTTGGAATATTATTGAAAATATGTTAACATACAATACTTAGAAATGATTAGATTTTATAAAATGTAGGTGCACAAAAATAGTATATCCACATAACAGTCTGAAATACATTTAGAAATTTCTGAAATACAAATGTAAAATTCTAAAATACAATTGGAAGTTTCTGAAATGTAATTTGAAAATTCGGAAATGCAATTAGAAATTTCTAAAAAACAATTAGAAATTTCTGAAAAGCAATTAGAATTTTCTGAAATGCAATTAGAAAATTCTAAAACATAATTGGAAACTTCTGAAATATAATTAGAAACTTCTGAACTATAATTAGAAACTTCTGAAACATATTTAGAAATTTCTGAAAAACAATTGGAAACTTCTGAAATACAACTGGAAATGGTGTAGTTTGTTGTCGCTATTCACTGTATATACGCAAATGCAGAGAAACAACATTTTTTCTTTTTTCCTTGAACAAATTGAGCAATCGTTTTCACTGTTTTTGTTTCTCTCACTCCAAAGAATTAAATAAAAGAAAATCAAACAATTTGTTTCGTTTATTTCCGTGCTCTGGTTTAAGTACAAAGAAATCAAAACAAAACTAAATTTATAACTGTTACGAAAATTATTTTCTAACCCCTGTATCGCCCCATAAGTAGCATAGCTACAATAAAAAATATACTTAATAGTAACAAACCAAAAAAGTTTGTCTTAAGTAGAACAAAAATAAGCAAATTAACAAACATGTGCATAGTTAGTAAGCAACAAACGACAATGGTAAGACTGTTGTATAACATAAGTATATAGAAGATGGTATATATATAGAATATGGTAGCTTTGAGCCTTCATTACAAAAACACATGAGCAAATTGAAATGCAATGAATCAAACCAATTCACATATTCCATTTGCAATAAAGTTTCGTAAATAAGGCAGACATCTACATCAACTGACACCACACACAGTGGACCAAAACACAGAAGAACGCTGATGAGGAAGGTTTAGTGGCCTTCGAAAACGGCTGGCTGTTCCGTTCAACTATGTGTTGTTGTCAGAATATTTAAAACTAACTTTGATATTATTTGTTCATTAATAATTATCACATGTAATTTGGCTTAAAAAGCGTTACGAACATTAGCCTATTCAGTTCATAAGAATATAGGAACAAATACAGTTCGAAAAATAATAATTAAATTAATTATTTAATGTACTTTAGTGTTCTGTGAGGTACAACCTCAAACACACAAGCGCTAATAATGTAGGTATACCGAGTACATTAAAATTATAAGTACTTATAATCTTAGTTAACTTCTGCCCAACGAGAATATTTATGTTAACCAACTCAAAATGATGATGATCAACACTTCGTTTTGTAATGTTAAATACATTATTATTAATGTATATTTAATGCATGTATGTACACTCAAAAAAGTTTTACAATAACTGAATGTACAAGAAGTTTCTGTTAACTAAAATTAAAGTAAATCTTACAGGTAGGTAAATTTTTACCAAGGTATTTGTATGTAAAGTCCTTGTGTTTATTGTTTAATAAGCAAACCACAATATATTGATGATTTTCTGTGCACTCAATATAATAAATTATTTAGAATATGTATTTAGTTAAAGAATTTCATCAGAAAATTTTTTTGTACAACTTTTACTTAAGCGTTTATTTAGTAAATGTCACATACGAATGTGGCTGTGCCATCACGAGAATTTTCAGCATGTTGGTTAATTTTTTTTTATTAGTAGTAGTGGCTACATGACGTTAAATTTTCATAGTATTTTTGTTCCAAAATTTAAATGTGAAACATTTTGCTGAGTCGGCAGGGTAGGTAAATGTGCACTCTTTTGCTCTTTTGCTCATTGCGTACTGTTGTCTTGCTCTTTAAAATGTACAGCATGCACAAAGAGCGGAGTACAAAAAAAGCGCAACCACTGTTTGCGCCTTGCGTTTGCTCCTTACCTGTAGGAGCATACTCTTTGAGCAAGTAGCAACGATGTTTATCTTTTGCTCTTTTGCTCCGCTCTTTTTGACATTAACAGTGGTTACTTTGGGTTGAATTAAATAATATAAAGTATCAAAATAAATAATATGGATTTTCTCGCCATTAAATTTTTTTGTAGACCCTTGTGTAGACCCTTGGCCGCTACAACACAAAATACATGAGAGTTGGAAATTAAAGGGTGTGCCAAAACGAGCAACGAAAAATGTTAAAATCCCATGTAATATACATACAATTGAAATTAGTAAGGTTAGTGTATTTTTATACAGCCTACAAAAATTAACACCAAAATTTCAAAAAATTTAAATTAAAGGGTCTTCCATCAGTTAATACAATTTTAAGTATGCAATTTGTACAACTTGCTGTATCTTGGAAACCGTAAGAGCAAACTTCTTGAAATTTTCAGAAACGGTAAAACAAAAAAATCCCAAAATTATAAAATCGCCAAACCGAAAAAAAATCGCCAAAACGAAAAAAAAGCACCAAATTAAAAAAAATTTCTAAATCGAAAATAAATCGCGAAAAACCGGAAAAATCGCCAAAATGAAAAAATTGCCAAAATTAAAAAAATGGCCAAAATGAAAAATCGCCAAAATTAAAAAATCGCCAAAATTAAAAAAATCGCCAAAATTAAAAAATCGCCAAAGTTAAAAAATCGCCAAAATTACAAAATCGCCAAAATGAAAAAAATCGGCAAAAGGAAAAAAAATCGCCAAAAAGAAAAAAATCACCAAAATGAAAAAAAAATCGCCAAAATGAAAAAAATCGCCAAAATTAAAAAAATCTCCGAAATGAAAAAAAAGCGAAAAAAAATTATTTGAGCTGAAAAAACGTAAAAAAAACAAAAAAAAAGCCATATTAATGCTCAAAGCCCAACGTACGTAACCCTGCGTGCGCGAGTCAAAGCCGCACATTACTGAATTTATTTTTAACTAGGTCTAAAGGTGTAGCGAGATCTGCATCTCATATTGAATAATATAAATTTGTACAATATTAACAAGGAAAGAAAATGAATATGTATAATTGGGAATATACACATACTACTTACATGCATGCATGTATGTTTGTATACTTATAGTATCCACCCAAATCAAATGTTTCGAGGTTTTCTGAAGTCAGACTTGTACCGAATTCGTTATGATATTTCGGTAGTTTGTCTGAACTCAGACTTTTCGTAGCGAATTCGTTAAGAAATTTCGGTAGTTTATCTTAACCTTTTTAAAAACATTACAACTTTGATTTTTGAGTACATAAGTAAAAGTCTGTGAAAATTTTGTTTTAAATAAATATGTATGTACATATATGTTGATAAAAAGGGATTGCAACAAATATTAAAAAATGTGAGTATGTGCAAATTATTTCGACAATACCAGCAACATAACAGTGAAGCGGTACTCTGCTATGAAAGCAAAAAGAACTCGTACGCAGGTACGAACAGCGATGCCAACTATTTATAACCCAAACGCGCTATACACCTTCTCAAAACGCGCTAGAACGCGCTAAGTTACAGCATTATGACCAATTTATAGTTAAAACGCGCTATTAAACTACGCGCTAAATTAAATTTTAATAAAGGTCGATGTATGTATTAGTAAATACGAGCAGAATTAATTTTTTAGTAACTCTTTTTCAGATTATGCAATATTCCTTCTTCGAAATTATATCCTAAATAACTAAAATCATTTAATACAGAATTGGTCTTGCCTTCCAAATATTCGAAATTCTTAGTTTTTATTTTAATATCATTTGTCAAACTTTGTAATAACTTATATAAATTGTCGAATAGTGTTGCGATTCAAATGCTTTTTGAAGTACAAAAAGAATATATGCTTAATAAGTTATATAAATATTTTGAGTCACGAGTACTAGTACATATTTTTAACTGTGAAATTTCAAAATATTTGCCATTTACAATATTAAAATGCGTTTTCAATTCTAACCACAGTCAAGCGAATTTTATTTGCAACATCTGAATCATTAACAAATTTAAATAAAAAGTTAAATTTTGGATATTAGACAAATGTTAAATTTATACAAAAAAGTAAAAAGATATTGAACTGAAATTATATTTTTACTTTAATCAAAACGCGCTAATTTAGCGCTTTTTTTATTAAACGCGCTTAGATGAAAAAAAGCGAGTTTGGCATAGTTAAAATGCGCTAAAACTAGCGCGAAAAGCGCTAAATTGGCATCGCTGGGTACGAACTCGTACTGACATATTTTTGTTGTTTGTTTGAAAATTTATTTTTTACGCTGCCTTTACACATAAGAGTACTCTCATGCAAGTGCTGTATACGTATTATCAACGAAAAATTGTTCGAAATACTCGAATCTTTTTTTTTTTTTTTTTTTTTTTTTCAAAAGAGAAGTAACACTCAGGCAATTAATGCCTACTACTATTACTAGGTGTTACCTTCTTTAGGAAAGGGATAGTGAGAGAGAAGACAGGTGGTGAAGGAAGAGATAGAGGAAAGCTTCATTCTTTTACAACTCTGCTTTTTCGCACGTTTTTGAATAATGCAGTGTTGCAGCGCCTCTCTGATGTTAAATGAGGCGTATTAATTTTTTGAAGCTGTGTCTTGTAGCCATTTTATTGATTATTTTACTTCGCCAATGATTTTGCTACACAACGAAGGAGGGCGCTCTGATGTTACATTAGGATTAGTATCTGCTGAAGTCGGTATAGTTCAGTGACCAGTGACTATGCCTTCATCACTTGAACTTTCCTACAACAACTGACACAAAGGGACACTAATGCACATCAGAAAAATGCGTGGTGTTGTTATTTAATGACTTGCAATTTGCATTTCTGTTTACACATGAGAGTGAAAGTTCATTTTAAAAATGTCGCCAAGGAGTAAACTCCAAAAAATTTGCTTGATTTTAAAACTTCAACAATTAATAAAAGCAAATGAAAAAGAAAAAAAAAACGAAAGAAAAAAGTTGCGAAAAGGAAGTGTTGGGTAAAACCCTTATTAATAAAGAGATGTGATTTCAATATAGAAGCGCATTTGCTAAAAGACTTGCTGTGCACAGTGGCGTGAATTAAAAAAAAAGTGGTAAAAAGTCCGCAACTTTTGAACTAGTTAACCGATTTCGATGAAACCAACTGTTTTGGAAAGTAGAAGTGTTGAAATTTTTAGAAAGCATATTTTGAGGCACCCTGTTGTAAGACAGGGTAGCTCCAAACAGCCTCAAAGTGGGAAAGTGCGGGTATCGAAATTCTTTCGGAGCTTGTAACTTTTGTAAATAGGGACCGATTTCAATAATTTTTTCAGCGGGACAATCTACGTTAAGAAATAAAAATAAAACATGCTAAGAGTACCATTTTATCTCTTTCAGTTTCAAAGTTATTTGACTTGAAAAATTTATTTTTTAATTTTTGGCCCTGACTTTTTTTATTCGTTAGTACATAACTTCTTTATTACTTGGCAAAAATCAGTATGTTTTAATGTTTTTGAAAGAAAACTTCATTACAATTCATATAAAAAAAATTTTTTTTTGATATCTCAAAAATTGTAGCAAGGAATAATTTTGCAATTTGGATTTTTAAAAATTATGAAAAAATTTGGTATATTTTGTGAAAAAAGTATTCTTAATTTTTTTGGAATATTTTAAAAAATTATTAAGTATTTGATAAAAACTTTGATTGTATCTGAGAAAGGAGACATTGAGAAAGGCTGTGAAATAAATTTTGGAGATTCTTGTTGGTGCACCCTACATTCAGCATTGGTCGAAAACTAGCAATTTTTTTTCAAAAAATCCGATTTTCGGATGTGGCAAAAAAATTGCACGGTCGTTTTTGTAAATTTTTTGGTTTTTTATAATAAATAAATTTGTTGTAAGTAATTTGTAAGAAACTCTTGACATCCTACACATAAATGTAGGCAGGAGAGGAGATTTTCTAAAAATTCTAAAATTTTTCTAACACAATTTTTCCCAATAAGAAAAAAGTATTATTAAATTATAAATTGGGAATCATTTTAATTTTTATCAATAGTATACATTTAGCTTTGCAAACTGGAAAAAAATTATTCTCCTACCTTCAATACTTTTTGAAATATTCGAAATCCAATTTTGATTAAAAATTTTAATTTTCTACATTTTTTATTTTTTTCTAAATTATTGATCTTATTTTCTTTACTGCAAATGTTTCTTAATTTTTTCTATGTTATTACAATAGTAGATATAATTGTCTATTCAACGGTATATAATATGTATTCCTTTGCCATTATATCAGTCTTAAAATGTATACACAAATATAACACCTCAGGTAACAATTTACGTGTTTTATCTGATACTCAAACAAACCCACATTTTTTATGAACTCTTGAAGCTGTTATTAAATACTTTCTTTACTTAAATACAATAAAATATAAGAATTTATATACATAAATATAAGTATATTTATATACCCACAAGGGCAAAGGTACCTGCGCGCACATCTCCAATATGGGTATGGTTTTACCTGATATTTGTATCGGTTTTGTATTCGCAGCTTGTAAAGTAGCTATATATTTAAGCTGCGATGCATTTAATGTCATTATTTCAGTTATAGCTATCATGGAGATAACAATTAAAAATAAATCGCTCTGCAAGTTAATGTGGGAAAACCTCACTGATGGTAGTATTCGGTTGGACAAGGTAGACCAAATGATGTACATAATATCTACTACATATGGTTTATCTGTAAACACTGATTTATCGAAAAAACTTGAAATTTTTTTTAAATTATATGAAAAGAAGATACGTGAATGCAATAAATCAATTTCTGAATTAAAATCAGGATTGGTTAGATATGGGACTATCTACGGAAATATACCCAAAGAAGTTTGGTCGGCCAAATAAAGATTAGATAACGTTCGACGCAGGAGCAAAAGGATTAAACAAGAAGACTTGATAAATAAATACGTATTCGGAAAATGAAATCAAAGATTCATTGAAATTGATTTTAGCGAAGACTCAACTTAAAGAAGCAGGCAAAATCGTAGATGTGCTACCAGTTGCGTCTCCAAAAAGATTAAGACGGATGGTGGAAAGCATTCCAACGCCAAAATATAGTAAACATTTTACGGTGGAAGATGCACTAGCACTCATTCTTAATTTGGGCCTTTCAAGAAATAAATACGATATCTTAAGGAAAGTGCTTAAAGAAAAAAGTGGGCCTTTGCCATCAAGTACATTGTTGTTAAAAAGAAAATCGGAAATTTTGCCACATCCGATAACAGTGGATAGCCGAAGTGCAGTCATTAGTTTGTCAGACCTTCTTCATAATACAGCATCAAGACTCATCGCTACTTTTGACGAAAGAGACTTAGATACATGTAATAATTCTGAACTAACACTAATATACAAATGGGGATGTGATGGATCATCTGGATTTTCAGAATATAGACAGCCCAGTGCATACGATAATGACTTTTCCAAAGTTTTAATGGCATCATTAGTACCATTAAGGCTTCGACTACATAATGAAATGCCTTCAACAAGTACAAATGCATTTAAAGATGTGTGGGTAAATACTACTTCAGGCTCAAAGTTTTTATGCCGACCAATACGTTTTGAATACATCAAGGAAAACAAAGAAACAACTCAAAATCTGGTTGATGGTATAAAACATGAAATTTCTAATATGGAACCCATTGACGTTCATATATTAGGGCGAGTAATAACAGTATCTTTTAGACCTTATTTAACAATGATAGATGGAAAAGTTGCAAATGCAATAACCGATACAAAATCTTATTTGATTTGTAATATATGCGGAAAGAAAAATTCCGATTTTAAGGACATTGAGAATTATACTCCAACTAATGAAGATGCCATTAAGCTTGGAATATCACCACTTCATGCTCGGATTCGATTCATGGAGTACATTTTACATCTATCTTACGACAATAAATATCGCAGTGTACCAGAACTTCAGAACGTTCCAGTTGCGAATAATTCTGCTTTAAAACAGATACGGTTGGAAGAAAAGAAAAGAATTCAAGATGAGTTTATGAAACGTGGCTTAATCATTGACAAACCTTTTTATGGCTATGGAAACTCCAATAATGGCAACACTGCCAGGCGATTTTTTGATGACCCTGAAACCACATCTTCTATAAATGGTATTATCTTTAATCTCATATGACGTTTCAAAATAATACTGGCCGTCATAAATAGCAAAAAGTTAATTAATAAGGACAAATTTGAAAAATATGCAAAAGACACTCTGATTCTAATAAATGAATTATATCCATGGAAATCAATAACTCCAACCGTACATAAAGTGCAAGCACATACAAAAGAAATAATGGAAAACAACATTCTTCCTCTGCGGGAACTAACCGAAGAAGCACAGGAAGCTAGAAATAGAGATGTTAAGCAATATCGACTTTTCAATACACGTAAATGCTCTAGAGTTGCTCAAAATAATGATTTAATGCATTATTTGCTATTGTCTTCTGATCCAGTCCTACAAGGCATAAGAATGAAATGGTTGCCAAAAAAAAAGTATTGAAATCGAGAAGGACGATCCCGAAGGAGAGGAAATTAAAAGCTTGCTAGGCCATGATGTCTCAGATTATTTTAAAGCAAATTCTTGAAGTAAAACCCAAATATAAATTAAAAACAACATATGTGTGAATCCATGCACTTAGATACGAGTAATAAAGAAAATGAAACTGAACTTATTAAATATATTTTTAATACAAATATCAGAATCAAAACGAGAAATTTAGTTGTAAGTTTTCATACTCATACATACATATGTACATTGTTCATATATCTCTTGATATATAAGTATATATATTCATACAAACAAATATCTGATATCATGGCAAAAAGTCTCTGGAATTCTCTGTCAAATTATATTCAAAACTTAGGCAATTTATATGCGTTTAAAAAGGAGCTACATAAAAAAATGTTCGTAATTTAATGTTCTAATGTTAAATTAACTACTAATTTTTTTTTAATAAATAAATAACTCAATATATTTGTCCTTGTAGGTACATAAATATACTTCAAGAGTTCATAAAAAATGTGGGTTTGTTTGAGTATCAGATAAAACACGTAAATTGTTACCTGAGGTGTTATATTTGTGTATACATTTTAAGACTGATATAATGGCAACGGAATACATATTATATACCGTTGAATAGACAATTATATCTACTATTGTAATAACATAGAAAAAATTAAGAAACATTTGCAGTAAAGAAAATAAGATCAATAATTTAGAAAAAAATAAAAAATGTAGAAAATTAAAATTTTTAATCAAAATTGGATTTCGAATATTTCAAAAAGTATTGAAGGTAGGAGAATAATTTTTTTCCAGTTTGCAAAGCTAAATGTATACTATTGATAAAAATTAAAATGATTCCCAATTTATAATTTAATAATACTTTTTTCTTATTGGGAAAAATTGTGTTAGAAAAATTTTAGAATTTTTAGAAAATCTCCTCTCCTGCCTACATTTATGTGTAGGATGTCAAGAGTTTCTTACAAATTACTTACAACAAATTTATTTATTATAAAAAACCAAAAAATTTACAAAAACGACCGTGCAATTTTTTTGCCACATCCGAAAATCGGATTTTTTGAAAAAAAATTGCTAGTTTTCGACCAATGCTGAATGTAGGGTGCACCAACAAGAATCTCCAAAATTTATTTCACAGCCTTTCTCAATGTCTCCTTTCTCAGATACAATCAAAGTTTTTATCAAATACTTAATAATTTTTTAAAATATTCCAAAAAAATTAAGAATACTTTTTTCACAAAATATACCAAATTTTTTCATAATTTTTAAAAATCCAAATTGCAAAATTATTCCTTGCTACAATTTTGGAGATATCAAAAAAAAATTTTTTTTATATGAATTGTAATGAAGTTTTCTTTCAAAAACATTAAAACATACTGATTTTTGCCAAGTAATAAAGAAGTTATGTACTAACGAATAAAAAAAGTCAGGGCCAAAAATTAAAAAATAAATTTTTCAAGTCAAATAACTTTGAAACTGAAAGAGATAAAATGGTACTCTTAGCATGTTTTATTTTTATTTCTTAACGTAGATTGTCCCGCTGAAAAAATTATTGAAATCGGTCCCTATTTACAAAAGTTACAAGCTCCGAAAGAATTTCGATACCCGCACTTTCCCACTTTGAGGCTGTTTGGAGCTACCCTGTCTTACAACAGGGTGCCTCAAAATATGCTTTCTAAAAATTTCAACACTTCTACTTTCCAAAACAGTTGGTTTCATCGAAATCGGTTAACTAGTTCAAAAGTTGCGGACTTTTTACCACTTTTTTTTTAATTCACGCCACTGTGCTGTGGGAGGACGACATTAAAGATTTTAATAATTTTTGCCGGCTGAATATTAACCAATTCGAGGAAGTACTAAGTCTGGTAAGTAATATAAAAAGAAGTGAATATTCTGTTGTTTATAAATAAATATCGTTTATAAATAAATATATTTTAGTGCATTATTACATTTATTACATTTAGGTTGAACCAAAAATTAAAAAAAGCGACACACATATGCGGGAGGCAATTTCAGCTAGGACGAAATTGGCAATAACTTTAAGATATCTGGCTACTGGGGATTCGTATAGCTCATTGGAATTTTTAACAAGAGTGTCCAGAAGTTCAATTTCCATTTTTATTCCAAAAGTGACCCACGCCATATGCGATTCTTTGAAAAAAGATTACTTAAAGGTAACTATAGCAGAAAATGCGAAACAAGAATGTATACATACATACGTATTATATTAGGGTGGGCCAATTTGTCCAGTCGGGAACAAATGTGTCAGGCATATTGCAAAATCAGAATTGCACAAAATTCTAAGAAAATTACTAAAAGAAAGTGTGGATCTAAAATTGAAATCTAGCTCCCGCCGATAGACCTACAAATTTCTGTTTAAGCCACTTTTAAGAACGGCATAGAATTGATAAAAAACAAGATGTTATCACCAGAGCAAGTTAAATATGGCATGCAAAATAGTGCAAAGTGGCAAGAAAAAGTGTAATAAATGGCCCGCAATGATAAAACTGGCAAAGAAAACAATTGATAATTTAAGAAATAATTATTTAATATAAATATAATAGAAAACACTATTTCGATATTTATTTATTCATTTATTTTGCCGTTTCTTTAGGAATTTTTTTTATAATAAATGTGGTACGATCTATGTTTTGATTTTAGACACATAGGCGCATATTCATAAATCGTAACTAAAGTCGAAATTTATTAAACAGATACTAAAAAATAGTTAACAGATAGTTACAGGTTCTATTCACAAATCTAAACTAACGAAGTAACGACTCCCAGCTGATAAAAGAAATAAGAAAATAAAATGTCATAATACTATGATCGATATAAATTGCAATTAAATAAAAAACTATTCAAACTATCAAAAAACAATTTTCGACATGTAAAGTATAAGTATAACATGTATAAGTTAGTTAACATTTAGTTACAGCTTCACTCATAATTAAGTCTAAACTTTCGTAGCCGTCTGTGAATAACTTAAATAGGTATTTAAAAAAGTTAGCACCTAGTAATGATTTCTGAATATGCGCCATAGTTCTTTGAGAAATTTTTCGTAGATTACGATTTTGCTATAAGTTTGTTGACACAAAAAAATTTACCTACCATAATGTATATGCTTCGTGCATGTTTAGTATGAAGACGAACCCCCATGTACAAGAATAAAAACACTTTAAAAATAATTATTTTCAAATATACTTATGTATTAGAAATTTTATTTAATATGTACATATAAGACAACTTAAAAATATGGCACATTACAAGTTCATCCGGCCATTTCAACAGGAACTTATTTTACGTACCTTTTCACAATGTATGATTAAGAGTTAACGTGAAATTTAACTGACAATTCTTCATACAAAACTTGCAGTTAAAGTCTCTGTTATCTTTTAACCATACATTGTGAAAAGGTACGTTAATCTTAAAAATAAACAAACAAAAAATTTTTTAATAATAAAATCAGGACAAAACATGTATGCAAATTTATAGTTAATAAGGCAAATTAAAAGAGATCAAAAAACATTGAATAATTAAAAAATAAATTTGTACTTCATTCTTTTTATATATATATGTATATGTATATGTACTTTAAATCAAGTAACTTAAAAAACATCACAAGTTAATCAGGGCCATTTCAACAGGTATCTTATTTTATTCATTAAAAATAAACAGTTCTCGTTGTACCTTCATAGTGAACAGACGTAATAGCGGAATTTTTCTTATATACAAACTAAACAAAAAAAAAAGCATACAAAAAATATTCGTAGTACATATTAACTTTGATAAATAAGCATTTTTTTGCTTTGATAATATTTTTACATATAGAAATAACAAAAATAAAAAAAACCGTAAACAAAAAAACATACAAAATACCCTTGAGGAATACTCTTTATGAGTACCCCAGAGGAAAAAAATAGTGAAGTGAGTTCTAACGGCAGAAATGCCTATTTTACTGTAAGTTTTGATGCTCATAATGATAACAATAAAAATGCTGTGAGTTCTGAAGCTCTTAATAAAAATCAAAAATCTGATAATAGACTTTTACTAACGGCAAAACCACAGTTTCGTCAGCGATCAACTTCGCTTTGTCCAATGCCAACTAGTGAATCGTTGACATTATTGCCTAGTACTTCTACATTTAACTCAGCGATATCATCCGCTTCGGGCTCGTGGTCAACAATTAAACAAGTTGTTACTGAAGACAACAGTAGTACAAAACCAAAGGTACAAGTAGGAATGGACAGATATATAACCATTTTAAAGCGCGGGCGAAGCCCAAACTCTACTAAAATTGGATCCGCACCAAAGATGTCTAGGGATAACAGCACATCTTCTATCAATCGTCAAAATCGTTTTTCATTATTGCAAGACAAAAACGACAAGCCCGCTGCATCATCGCAAAAGTCTTTTAAGCCACCACCTATTTATCTGAGAGAAAAAAATTCAAACGCGCTTCTAAAAAATCTACTGTCGACCATTGGTGAAAATACTTTTCACATCATTCCAATTAAACGAGGTAATATTGATGAAACTAAAATCCAAATATATTTTTTTTTTTTTTATATACATATTTTTTTTATTTATTGTATCTTCAAATATGAACTAACAATAAGTATTCAAATCTTAAATCTAAAATATAATTATTAGGCCCGACCACTGTCGGACATAAATTTAGAGATAGTTATAAATAATACATATTTAAGTAGTGATAAACAAAAGGAAGAAAAATAAATAAAAATTAAAAATTATTTTCAGTCAGTCCCATCTGGAGTGTTGAGTATAAGAGCCCTTGTATCCCTCTTTTTTAGGCGGATGTGTCCAGTAAAGTACAAAATATTACGAGCAAGCGGATTAGGATGTGACTCGAGTTTTGTTAAATATTTGCCAGCGTTTTTTGCAATTTCTTCAGTCACTAGTGGCATATTTAAGTCACGATGTATATTTGAATTTTTTATATACCATGGTGCCGATGTTATTAATCGCAAAATTTTATTTTGTCTTCGTTGGATTCTCTCGACATTGGAAGCTGAAGCAGTGCCCCATAGTTGAATTCCGTAGCACCATATCGGTTTCAAAAGTGACTTGTATATCAAAAGTTTGCAATCTAGACTGAGGGTTGAATTTCTACCAATCAGCCAATGTACCTGAGTTAATTTTAGTTTCATTTGGGTTAACTTAGAGTCAATGTGGTGTTTCCAAGTAAGCCGTCGATCAAGGTGTATACCAAGATATTTCACATGAGTATGTTGAGGGACAACTTGATTGTTAATCCGAATGGGTAAACACGTATCTCTTCGTAATGTATATGTTACTTGAACACACTTTTGTTCGTTTACCTTAATTCTCCATAAGTTTAACCATAGTTCCAGCTGGGTAATGTGTTCTTGAATATATCGGGATGCCTCGTAAGGATTTTCATGCATACTAAGGCAGGCTGTATCATCAGCAAATGTGGAAGTGTGGATATTGCTGCTCAGAGGCATATCACAAGTATAAATCAAATACAAAACTGGCCCCAGTATACTCCCCTGTGGCACACCGGATGAGATAGTTTCAGGCATGCTCATAAAGTCTCCTTCCACAACAGTGAACTTCCGGGCAGTAATGTAACTTTCCAAAAGACTTACAACGTTTATTGGCAGGTATGTTTTTAATTTTAAAATTAGGCCTTCATGCCACACTTTATCAAATGCCTGAGAAACGTCGATGAGTTTGTTCAATGGTGCTATGCTGACTTCTAAAACCAAATTGATGGTCCGGTATGCAACCACTATTAACTAGAATTGGGGACAATTTTGTCATGAGCAGTTTTTCGAAAAGCTTTACATTGTTGATAGGAGACTTATTGGCCTGTATGACTCAGCCTTGGTAAGGTCTTTGCCCGGCTTTGGAATCATTTTAACTTTGGCAAGCTTCCAGCTATTTGGATAATACTGCAGTCGTAAAATGGCGTTAAAAATAAATAACAGTATTCTAATTGCAATACGAGGCAACTTTATTAGCATCTGGTTACTAATTCCATCAAAACCCGGAGCTTTCTTTGGGTTGAGTTCAGCAATTAGTTTTTGCACATCACGCGTCTTAAACTTTATTTGTTGAGGGGGTAGAGCGACTACATTTGGCAAATCAATTACACCAGTACATGTGTTTGGGGTAAATACGTATTTTAAATGGGCAGCAAATATGTTACCTTTTTCAGTATTGCTTCTTGCCCAACCTCCGGTAGATGTGCGCAGAGGTGGTTTAAACTCAACGGGTGTTTTAAGCTTTCTAGCAGCACGCCATAAAGAGTAATCAGATGCTGGTGTGACATCAAGATTTTCCAGATAGTTTTTAAGAGATGCAGTTTTTTCATGTGCAAGCAGCTCTTGGAGTCGTTTAGTGCACTCTTTAAATCTAATTTTATTCAGGGGTGATCTGTGCTGTTGCCATTCCCTTCTAGCTCTTCTTTTTTCACATACGAGACGTTCAATATCTGTAGAATATAGTCTATTAAACCCAGTCTGCGGATGGGAGGTAGTGGCATGTTTAGCAGCCTGCTTAATATTTTCGTTAAGATTGGCAATGTTAGATTCAACATCATCAGGTGTTCTTAGTGTAATGTTTTCCGTGCAATGACTACTAAGATATGATATGGGTGAGGTAAATCACTTCTTAATGGGCTACAAATTGTAACGATCGTGGGAGAGTGATCGGACGAGAGATCTAGAGAAGCTTCAATTTGAATTAAATCCCTAGAGATATTTTTTATAACGCCAAAGTCTATTACATCCGGAATTTTATGTATGTCAGTAGGCCAATAAGTGGGCTCCCCACTTGAAATGACATCCAAGCCCATTTTGGAAATTTTATTGAACAACGCTCGACCTCTGGGTGTAATAAGACGCGAACCCCAGAACGTGTGTTTAGCATTATAGTCGCCAGCTGCTACGAAACAAGGACCCAGAGATTTGTAAAAATCCTCGTATTGATGCTCAGTAATTGCGAATCTAGGAGGAGAGTAAATTGATGATATGACAAAATTATTGGAAAAATTTTCAACACAAATATTCGTTGCTTGTAAATGTTCTTCACAAATGTTATCAATAATATAATGCTTGAGTCTTGACTTTATTAAAATTGCTGATCCACCGCATGCTCTTCCTCTCGGGTCCTTTGAATCATATAAGGTGTAGCCATAAATTTTAAAAAGGCTTCTCGAAGTCAAATGAGTCTCTGAGACCAACATTATATCAATATTTTTTTCCGTGAGGAAGTGCTCAAGTTCATTTTTATGTTGGCGAATGCCGTTTGCGTCCCAGAAACATATTTTTAACGTGTTCATGGTTTATTAACTAAAGCTTGAAGCAGAGTATTCTGCATTCGCAGCATTTCTTGCATCATGCTAGTCATATTTGTTGTAAAACTGTTTATAGTTTGCACCAGATTATCAATAGTAGCTTCAAGGCGATTGAAATTAAAATTCGAATTTGTATTTGTTGAATTATTTGGAGGTGAAACATTTTGTGTATGAATATAATTTGTCATAGCAGCATCGGCATACGATACACGGGAACTAACTGGTTGACTCACTTGCGCGAAATTGGCTGATAAAGCGTTTGCTGATTGATCTGGGGCCAATTTAGGTGTTTGCCTCATAGTCTGTTTGACGAAAGAGTACACAGGACAACCTCTGTAGTTAGCGGTGTGATTTTCTCCACAATTACTGCATTTTTTGTTACTTTGATCTTTCGGTTTATTGCAACTAGCAGTGCCGTGTAACTCGCCGCACACAACACAAACAGTAGGTAATTTGCAGTAAGTTTTAGTATGGCCATATTCTTGACATTTATGGCACTGTACGGGTCCTGAACGCTTGTGTGGTTCTTCAACGGTTATTTTTCGATATAAGAGATATTTTAAATTATATATTGGATGGGTCTCATTTTTTTTTCAATTTTATATCATTTGGCTCAAGTTCAACGCGAAATAGAGGTTGAGGGATCTTTTCCCTATTTATTATGTTCGATACATTTTTTACTTTAAAGCCCTGGAGGACGAGAGCATCTTTTACTTCTTCGGGAGCAACATAGGAATCTATGCCCTTCAACACAATCTGCATACCTTTAGCACTCTTGAGCTGATATGTGTAGAAATTTGTTTTACATTTTTCAAGTTCAGCAACCATTTTGCGGAAATCTTTTTCGTCATAAATTTGGATTTTAGTTTCATCGATGTTGCCACGTTTTATTGGAACAATGTGAAATTTATTCTCACCAATTACCGAAATTAATTTCTTAATAAGAGCGTTTGAATTTTTTTCTCTCAAATATATTGGTGGCGGCTTGGATGATTTGTTCGAGGATACCTCGGGTTGGTCGTTGTCATCTTGAAAAATTTTAAAGCGGTTTTGGCGATTAGTTGAGGCTGCGCTGTTATCCCTATACACTTTTGGAGCAGATGAGATTTTTGAAGAATTCGGGCTTCGTCCACGCCTTACTATGGTTATATATCTGTCCATTCCAACTTGTACCTTGAGTTTCGAGCCGCTGTTATCTGTAGTGATAACTTTGTTAAGTGATGAACACGAGCCTGAAGGGGATGATATTACTGACTTATATGAAGGAGTACTGGGCAACTGTAATGTTAACGAATCCGTTGGCATTGGACAAAGCGAAGTTGATCGCTGACGAAAAATTGGCTTAGCCGTTAAAAAAAGTCTGTCATCAAGTTTTTTTTTTATTTTTTTTAAATTAAGTAAGACTATCATCAGATTTGTTATTTTTATTGTTATCATTAAGATCATCAGAGCTCACAGTAAGATAGGCATTTCTGCCGTTATCACTCACTTCGCAATTATTTGTTTTCGAAGTACTCATATAGAGTATTCCTCAAGGGCACTTTGTAAGTGTATTCCTCAAGGGCACTTTAAGTTATTTTGTTTACGGTTGTTTTTGTTTTTTTTTTGTTTTAGTTATTACTGTCTATATAAAAAAATATTAGCAAAGCAAAAATAGCTTGTTTATCAAAGTTAATGTACAACAAATATTATGTACTACAAATATTTTTTTTGTATGGTTTTTTTTTGGTTTAGTATGTAAAAAGAAATTCCGCTAATACTTCTGTTCACTATGAAGATACAACGAGAACTGAAATCCAAATATATGATGAAAAAGATTTCCGAAAAATTGTTAGTGAGTTTGAAAAAAATAAAACAAATTTTTATACATATCAACTTAAGAGTGCTAAAGGCCTACAAATATTATTAAAGGGCATAGATTCATATGTTGAGCCTGAAGAAGTAAAATGTGCACTTATCGAACAAGGATTTAAAGTAATAATTGTTACCAATATAATCAATAGAGAGAAGATTCCCCAGCCTCTATTTCGTGTTGAACTGGAGCCGAATGATATACAGTTAAAGAAAAATGAGACGCACCCAATTTATAGTCTAAAATACCTTTTACACCGAAAAATCACAGTTGAAGAGCCACGTAAGCGTTCAGGTCCCGTACAGTGCCATAATTGCCAAGAATATGGCCACATAAAAACCTACTACAAATTACCTACAGTTTGTGTTATCTGCGGTGAATTGCATGGTACTGCTAACTGTACCAAGCCAAAAGTACAAGCTGAAAAAAAATGCAGTAATTGTGGAGAAAATCACACCGCTAATTACAGAGGATGCCGTGTATATTCTTTCGTTAAACAGGCTATGGGTCAAAAATCTAAATTAGCTCCAGTTCAATCAGCAAATGCTTATAGCGCCACTCTGCCTCAAACTAGCCAACTAGTTAATTCACGTGTATCGTATGCCGATGCTGCTAAGACTAGTTCTATTCCCACACAAAATGTTCCACCGCCAAGTAATTCAACGAATGCAAACTCTAGCTTTAACTTTAGTCGTCTTGAAGCTACTATTGAGAATCTGGTGCTAACTATAAACAACTTTACAACAAATATGACTAGCATGATGCAAGAAATGCTGAGAATGCAGAACACTCTGCTTCAAGCATTAGTAAACAAACCATGAACACGTTAAAACTATGTTTCTGGAACGCAAACGGCATTCGCCAACATAAAAATGAACTTGAGCACTTCCTCACGGAAAAAAATATTGATATAATGATGGTCTCTGAGACTCACTTGACTTCGAGAAGCTGCTTTAAAATAAATGGTTACACTCTATATGATTCAAAGGACCCGAGAGGGAGAGCATGCGGTGGATCAGCTATTCTAATTAAGTCAAGACTCAAGCACTATATCCTTGAGAACGTTAGTGAAGAATATATGCAAGCTACGAATATTTCCGTAGAAAATTTTTGTGCGAACTTCGTGATATCATCAATTTACTCACCTCCCAGATTTTCAGTTACCGAAGATCAGTATGAGAAGTTCTACAAATCGCTTGGATCTTGTTTCGTGGCAGCTGGTGACTACAATGCAAAACATACGTACTGGGGCTCGCGTCTTGTTACACCTAGAGGTAGAGCGTTGTTTAATACAATTTCAAAAATGGGCTTGGATGTCATTTCGAGTGGGGAGCCTACTTACTGGCCTACTGACGTAAGAAAAATTCCAGATGTTATAGATTTTGGCGTCACGAAAAATATCCATAGGGACTTAATTCACGTAGAGGGCTCTGTAGATCTGTCCTCCGATCACTCTCCCACAATAGTTACAATTTTCAACCCACTAAGGAGTGATTTAACTAACTCATATGCGAAAACGATTAACAGGGTCAACTGGCTAGGATTCAAAAAATATATTAGTAGTCACTGCGTAGAAAACATTCAGCTAAGATCACCTGATGATATTGAATTTAATATTGCCAATCTTAACGAATACATTAAACAGGCTGCTGAGCATGCCACTACTTCCTATCCGCAGACTGGCTTTAATAGAATTTATTTTACGGAAATTGAACGTCTTGTATGTGAAAAAAGGAGAGCTAGAAGAGAATGGCAACAACACCGATCACCCCTAAATAAAATCAGACTTAAAGAATGTACTAAACGACTCAAAGAGCTGCTATCGTCGGAAAAGACTGCATTACTGTAAAAGTATTTAGAAGGTCTTGATGTAACGTCAACATCTAATTACTCTTTATGGCGCGCTACTAGAAATCTTAAAAGACTCGTTGATCTCAAATCACCATTGCGTACTTCGACTGGAGGCTGGGCAAGAAGCGATAGTGAGAAAGGTAACTTATTTTCTGAGCATTTAAAATCTGTATTCACTCCCAATTCATGTACGGGTGCTGCCGATTTACCGAGTGTAGTCTCTCTACCCCCTCGTCCCTTAAGGTTTAAGATGCGTGAACTACAAAAAATAGTTGCTGAACTCGACCCTAAGAAAGCTCCAGGTATTGATGGCATTAGTAACAAGATGCTGATGAACTTGCCTCATATTGCAATAAGAATTTTGCTATTTATTTTTAATGCCATTTTACGAATGCAGTATTTTCCACATAACTGGAAACTTGCCAAGATTAAAATGATTCCAAAGCCAGGCAAAGATCTTACCAAGGCTGAGTCATATAGGCCTATAAGCTTACTTTCAACAATTTCAAAGCTTTTCGAAAAGCTGCTCATGACTAAATTGTCCACAATTTTAGCTGATACTGGGTGCATCCCGGACCATCAATTTGGCTTTAGAAGTCAGCATAGCACTATTGAGCAAACGCATAGATTGGTTCAAATTATAAGGAGGACTTTTGAAGAAAAGAAGTTTTGTTCTGCCCTTTTTATTGATGTTTCTCAGGCATTTGACAAAGTATGGCACAAAGGCCTAGTTTTAAAATTGAAGACATACCTACCAATAAATATACAAAAGCTTTTGGAAAGTTATATTGTTGATAGGACATTTACCGTTGTGGAAGGAGACTTCATGAGTGTACCCGAATCTATATCTTCTGGTGTGCCACAGGGTAGTATTCTGGGGCCAGTCTTGTATCTAATATATACTTGTGATATGCCTGTGAGCAATAACATCCACACTTCTACATTTGCCGATGATACAGCCTGTTTGAGTATTCAAAAAAATCCTGATGAGGCATCCCGCAATCTCCAAGCACACATTACCCAGCTTGAAATATGGTTGAACTTATGGAGAATTAAAGTCAATGAACAAAAGTGTGTTCATATAACGTTTACCCTAAGAAAAGATACCTGTTCCCCCATTCGAATCAACAATCAAAATATTCCTCAACATTCTCAAGTCAAATACCTTGGCATACACCTTGATCGAAGGCTTAGAAATTGCAAAATACGCAGGCAAATATTTAACTAAACTCGAGTCACATCCTAATCCGCTTGCCCGTAATATTTTGAGCTTTACTGGACACATCCGCTTAAAAAAAAGGGACACAAGGGCTCTTATACCCAACACTCCAGATGGGACTGCTTAAAAATACTTCTTTTTGATTATCACTACTTATGTATTATTTATAACTATCACTAAGCTTATGTCCGATATTGGTCGGGCCTAATAATTATATTTAGATTTAAGATTTGATTACTTATTCTTAGTTCATTTTTGAAGATACAATAAATAAATATGTATATGAAAAAAAAAAAAATTAAAAATAAACTATTTCAAAATAATTGCAGTCACAGAGTGCAATTTTTTAAAAATTTTATATAAAAGATTACTGTTTAGAATGTAAGTAATAATGTTTTATTAGTATGAGTCAATTCAAACACATAAATTTGAACTGTACTAATTTTCTCTGTTTTCTTTTGTCTTCAAGCACTTGGAACTTGAAGATTAGAGATTTTTACTTTCAAGCACTTGGAACTTGAACGTAATGTGATCAATAAATAAAAGCGAGTTTTTTACTACTGATACAAACATAATTTTTAGTGGAATATTTATACTACAATTATTAACAATTAATTGTTGAGTCAACAAATATGCTTAAAACAAAATTTACATTAAATTGACCAATCAGATTAAAGTGACAATATTTTCAGTTAATTCAGTGTGTAATATGATATCTTTTTATTAACAATTTTTGTTTGTCAGCTAATTGAGTTCAAGTAAACAGTATTAATAGTATTCACTAACTTTTGTATTATCATTAATAATTATTAAGTGGATTCACGGGTTTTTGAACATTCTTCCCCGCGTTGAACGATTGTTCAAAATTAAAGAAAGTTCGAAGTCGTCATGGTCAGGTTAATTTGATTGGTCAGGTTAATTTGATAAAAAAAATAAATTTTAAAATATATTGGAACATAGTGTTGGTATTAAAACTACGTTAGTAAGTGAATTAATTTATTGAGTCTCGTCATCTGCTGCTAAAACATCAATGGTAAATTTGGAATGCTGGCGTGGCATTGGTATAGGGGTCATCTTGTGTTCTTCGGCGTATTGTTGGAGCTCAATGTCCTTTTCAGTGGATTCGATTGATGTAGTTGGATGTGGGTTTTTTGCATTTTTTCTTGATTTGCATGTTGACAGCAAAATGAGTAGTGCTATGATGCTTACTACGAGTGCGAGGTATCCAATTATATAACTGTGAGTCTGGTGGGTTTTCAATTTATTAGGTAACTCAGCAATTTCATGTTGTTCCAGCGACCTTTGTAGAGTTGTTAGGTCCTTAATATTCTTGGCATATACACTCTCTAAATTTGTTGAGGTTGATTCGTTATTATTTATGAAGACTGTAGTGTTTTTTGGTAGTGATAAGTCTGAAATTTTGCCAAGACTTGTGTATGATGACCTTACTGTGCTTGATATAGTTCTCAGTCCATCTTGCTTGAGTATACATTCTGGATCAAGCGTCAGCAAACTGGAGCCCTTTAGTGATATAGGAATGATTTCACTGTTGCAAACAGCTGTGGCCCTTGAAAATGGTGACGCTACATATATATCCATTGATTGCCTTTGCTGAGTGGTACCCATCTGATATCAGTTTTCTCCAGCACACAATTTGGTTTTGTTTTATTGTGGAATAAATTTATTTCACATGTACAGACATCTGAACCATAGTTGTAACGGATTTGAATGTTGGAACATAGGAAAACGCCTTGTTCAATCGTGTCGCAAGCACTTAACTCAGAATTTGTAAAAGGAATGTATTGTTCCCGCAAAGTAGATATAGCCCAGAAAACAGTACATGGTTTAATGGCAACCACGGTATTGTTCATTATATTGGGTACAGGAATCAAATGAAACAGCTTGAGTATTTCACGTTCAACCAATGGTAATATTATTTTAAAAACAGCGTGGTGGTGTGTTAGTCTGCCCTTAACCTTCATGAGTCTGAATAATTGTAGCAAGTCAGTTTTTTCCGTCACTGGAAGTTTCACTGATGGTGGTGAATGGAGGATGATCTGATTAATTTCACTTTGTAACTGTTCTGGAGTAAGTAGCCATGGACTGATTTGTCCATGATGAGTATCCATTAGGGTGTCAAGGATTGATGATTGTATCTTTCTTATATTGTTTGCGATTAGAGTTAATTCCAGAACTGCTGAATGAAATAGTTGATTTAGTTGTACTTGTATTAATGCATTGTTGATGTTATTTATATCATCTGAATAGATTTTAATTTCTTTCTCCAATCGTTCAAATCTTGACTTAGCTGTTATTTGATTCTGCCGGATGATATTAATTGTAGAATCAACAATTGATGTTTGATTCTTCAATAATTTTAGCAAATATGATTGATTGTCGTTGACTTGTTTTATTGTTTCTGACATCTGTTCTGCGTATTCAGAGTCCAGGACGCCAAACAATGAATGGGCAACGTTACCAACGATATCCAGCGCCCCTCTTTTAACTCGTAATAGTCGGTTATCTAGTTGTAACTCACTTTCCATGTGTTGAAAGTGGTCAAAGATACTTACTATTGTCATCAATTATTGCTTTAGAGTCTTGGTCGATAGGTAGTAACGCGATTCGATGTATTGGACGTTTGAACTGCCCATTAGCTGTTTTTACTTCGACAACCCTGACAATACCATCGTCACCAGGATGAGTGTTTATTATTCTCGCCAATGGCCATTTCATGACTGGCAGGTTGTCCTCTTTTATAATTACCATGTCCCCAATTTTAAGGTTAGGGGATTGCTTGTTCCACTTATAACGTTGCTGAAGTTGATTTAGATATTCAGAAGACCATATTTTCCAAAATTCTTGTTTGAGGTGTGCTACAAGTTTCCAATGCTGAAGTCTCGAATTATTGATTGGAATAGCCCTACTATCTATTTGTGAAACAAGGGGTTCGCCTATGAGAAAGTGGCCAGGAGTCAGTGCTTCAAAACTGTTTGGATCATTTGACATAGGGGTGAGTGGGCGTGAATTCAGTATTGCTTCAATTTCTATTATGACTGTTTCCAATTCTTCTTGTGTCAAAGATGCCGTTGCAACACTACGGAGTAGCAAATACTTTGCTGATTTTACAGCAGCTTCCCAGAGTCCTCCAAAGTGCGGTGCTCTTGGTGGAATAAAATGGAATTGTATTCCTCTTGCGCTGGCAGTGGAGATAACCAATTCTCGTCCTTTATCAGAGTAAATGGTGTCAGCTAGTTCTGATAACTGATTCCTAGCTCCTACGAAATTAGTAGCGTTATCTGAATAGATATTTTGACACCGACCGCGACGACCTATAAAGCGCTTTAATGCACCAATAAAAGCTTCGGTTGTTAAATCGGAGACCAGTTCAAGATGGATAGCCTTCGTTGCAAAACAACAAAATACCGCTAAATATGCCTTTGTCTGATTTTTGCCGCGGACCCTGTAATGAATCCAGAATGGTCCACAACAGTCGACTCCGGTATTAACGAATGGACGTGCCGGAGTTATCCGAGTATGAGGTAAATTGCCCATGAGTTTTTGGCACAGTTGCGGATGTGCCTTAGCACATCTTAAACATTTTTGAACTGTGGATCTTGCCATTATTTTGCCTTTTATTGGCCAAAATCTTTGTCTTATTATATTCAATAATGCTTGCGGTCCGCAATGATTATTTTCTTCATGGACCATCTTAAATAGAAGCTTTATAAGATGATCATTATATGGAATCAGCATTGAATGTTTCACGTCGTACGGCAACGTCCAATCGTCCTCCAACTCTCAGAACACCTTGCTGGTCAAGAAATGGCGTCAAACTAATAATTGAACTTTTTCTTTCAATCTCCTTACTTTTCTTAAGTTGTTCAATTTCCGGTAAAAAATCAGATTTCTGAATGGCCTTTACAATCACACACAAGGAATTATGCAGTTCGCTTGGAGTAAGTGCTCTATGTGTTGCTCGCTCTTCGTTTTTCATTCTTGCATGTTGGATGAATCTGAGACCATAACCTATTATCCTCTGTAATCTTCCGAAGGAATTTTTGTGTTGAATTTTATATATGTAATCGTCAGAGGCAACTGTATTAAGAAGTTTTGGTGCTGGCAAGCCCCTGGATAATATGTCAGCTGGATTATCTTTTGAAGACTCATTTTTTTGAAGTTTCCGTTCTAGCCCCAAAAACCTGTTGTACGTCATCGCGTGTGAATCTCCTAGAGCCTCTGGACTTTCTCTGAACGGAATTCTAACTACAAAACGACCTTCTTGGTTAGTGCGTACATGCTGACCAAAATGTAGTTCACATTGTTTGTCTGAGGGTGACAATGGTTTTTTGTTGTCTTGAATTTCATCCAGTTTCCAAAGTTGCTCTATAGTTTCTTCCAATGATGTAGCCTTGTCAAATATTGCACATGTTATTGTATGTGGCTTGCTGGCAATCGACTTTTGTTCCACAGGTCCACCAACAATCCATCCAAGTGATGTATTTTGAAGAATTGGAAGATCATTAGACAACTTAATTGTACCTGATTGAGTCAAACTGAAGAAGAACTCCGCTCCGAGTAGTATGTCGATTTTTTCTGGTTTGTAAAAATGGGGATCTGCTAAATGAATATGTTTTGGAATGTTCCAGGATGAAACATTAATATGTTGACTGGGCTGTGCTGGAATTATGTCTGGAAGAATATAGGCTTCCAAATTAGTCACGAAACTGTGGTCGCGGGACTTCATGATGACATTAATTCGTTGTGATGATCGCTTTTGTACTTTGCCCACACCGTCAATACATAGCGATGCTTCTGTTGGTGAAATTCCCAATTTTTTTATCAAACGTTCAGACACAATATTCACCTGTGAACCTGAGTCTAATACAGCCCGAAATTACAATTACAACCCTTGCTGTGGCCAATAACACAACGCCCTGGCGGCCCATGACTGTTTTTGTTGCTGTCGTTGCAACCGCTGCTTCATTTTTGAAGGATTCTGTTGCATTATTGTCTGTCTCCGAACTATTTCTCTTTTCTGAGTTTTTCCGCTTCGGTAAATGTACCAACGTGTTATGCTTTTGTGCACACAATTTGCAGCTACTCGAATTACATGCCTTTGCATTGTGGTCGGCTTTGAAGCAATTTACGCATAATTTTTGTTGTTGTACCCATCGCAACCGTTGTGATTCTGATAATTGTTTAAATTTACTACAAAAGTAGAGCTTATGGTTTCCGTTGTTGCACAATTTGCAGGTACCACTATGTTTTAAGTTGGACGCTGCACTTACGTTCGAAGCTGCAATAGATGAAACAACTTTGTAATGAGTTGTTTCTTCTTTTTGAGCAATTGCTTCCATTGATTGAAACTGTAGTTCCAGAAATGTGAGAAATTCTGAAATTATTGGTACTTCTTTAGTGTTGCTTAATGATTGCATATATCTGACGTGTGTATTTTTGTCAAGTTTTTTTATTAATAGTTGTATGAGAATTGCGTCCCAATCTGCCGTTGCAATCCCTAAATTATTGAGAGCTAATAAGGATTCCTTAGTGGTATCATGCAGGGCCTTAATTGATGATATAGATGATGACACAGCAGGTTGGCTGATTATTCTTTCTACGAGGGTAGCAACAAGAATTCTTTTGTTATTGTATCTGTCTTGTAATGTTTGCCACGCGGTGTTATAATTTTCTTCTGTTAGTGTAAACTGTCGAATTAAATGTTCGGCTTCTCCGGAAACATTCGATTTCAAATACCACATTTTTTGTATTGAAGGGATAGCTTGTTTGTCTACCATTTCGGAAAACAAATCATGAAATTGTCGCTATTTAAGATAATCTCCATTGAAATGTGGGATTGTAACCTTTGGCAATGGTAGAGAGCTTTGTACACAAGAATTTGATGATGTAGTTTGTGGGGTTGCAGTACTTGTTTGATGCTTTGAAGCCATTATGGAAAAATTGACCAACTGCTCTTGAACCTTGTCGTTTAATTCATAAAATTTGTCAATGTCAAAACCAGAAATCAATGGATCGTCAAAGTTCTCACATATATTGTCGTATAAGACCAAGATCTGGTCCCAAAGTTTGTTGATAGTTGCCAATTTGATGTCGTAGAATGGACGTGGTTGTATTTCATCGGTAATGGTTAATCCATTTAAAAACCTACTTAAGGCTGTCATTCTAGCTTGTGCCTTGCGAATCAAGCCCTGGTTTTCATTGGACTCTTGACGAGCCACTGAAGCAACAGTGCTTTTAGTTGCTGGTAGCGTTTGTTGGTTTAATGCCATTAGACGATTGGCCTCTGTTGTGAATAAATTTATGTATGAGTTTGTTAGCTCACTAATTTTGGCATAATAATCTGACGTAAAATATTCATGCGTTGTTTTTAGCGTTTCAACATCGTCACGCATACGCAATTCTGTATCCTTGGCTTCAAATATATCCCAGGACTCCGAAATTCGCCTTTTACGCTCCTCAAAGTACTCTGCGGTTGTTTTTCTGTCCGCAGAATCCTTTTTGAAGTTACGCACTATCTTAATTTGAAATTTATTTGCTGGTGGTTCAGCGATGTCTATATGCATTTCATTGTTGCTGTAACAAATCGTCAGTAGACTTCAACCACAAATCTTGACAATATGTCGATTAATAAATTTCTTAAATGTTACGCACTATCGTTTGAATTGCTTCGCCTGTTTTCAATAGTGAATCCAAAATATTTGCCGTTGCCATTGTGTATGATCAGGGATTGCCACAAACGTTTGGCGAAGGAAAGAATTAGTAGTAGGGAATTGTCACTCCGGCCCCACAGTGGGTCGATTCACTAATCTGGCAGGTCAAAATTATTTGATGGTCAGTCTATACGGCTTTGAGGCTGTTGAGTTCGACAAAAATATTTTAAAAAATTATAGATGATTTTTTTAGGAAATATGACAGAGTTTTGCTATTGCGAACTCCGTTAGCATCAATTTTTCATGTAATATTTACAATATTTAATTTTTCATATAATATTATCAGTACTTTTAGAGCAAGTTCTTAGCTATCCAGAAATCCTTTTATTTTTTAGATTTTGAAATGCTAATATTTATGACTTTAGTCCATCTAGATTGACGATTCATCCCACTGTGCACGCCAAATTCTTGAAATTTTAATTACCCAAATTTTAAAATTCTTGGAAATTTGTGAAATTTGATACCTTGAGTTTTCGGCGGCACGCTTTGATGTTTTTTTGTTTACATTAGGAATTTTTTGTTTACATTAGGAGTTTTTTGTTTACATTAACCCTTGTGGGAACGGGTGATTTTTTTCGAAGTTGCATTAATTGTGTGAACGGGTGATTTTGTTTTTTGTGGGAATACGTTAAGTGGGTTCATAGGTTGGAGGTTTTTCTTTTTGTAATGTATGTATGTATATGCCGACGGGAAAATCATGAATATGATTTTTCCTAATACTAATGGGGGTGAAATAGTGAAAATTAATTTTTCCTAATGCCGACGGCAATACATGATTATTTTTCCTAATGCCTACGATAAAACATGAATATTATTTTTTTCAAATGCCGACGGGAAAATGATTTTTCATAATTCAGACGGGATAAAACATAAAAGTTATTTCTAATGCCTACGATAAAACATGAATATTATTTTTTTCAAATGCCGACGGGAAAATGATTTTTCATAATTCAGACGGGATAAAACATAAAAGTTATTTCTAATGCTAATATAGGAGTTTAAGGCTGGCCGTGATTTGGGTGGGTGGGGTTGTTGTCGTAATACATAACCGAGGGAGTTTATGAATGTGTCTGTCTGTCTGTCTGTTGTGCGAGGCTAGGATTGGGCGGGGGAGCGTGGTGTAGTTGAGGTAGATGGATTGAGTGCATGTGTGTATACCTGTCTGTTGGAGTTTGTGTGAGGGTGTGATTGACAGGGGGCGGGGTGTAGTTGAGGTATATCGACTGCGTGTATGCAGGTGTTGCAAGTCTGTAGGAATTTAAGACTTATAGTGATTTGGGGTAGCTGAGGGTGTTGTTGTACAAGTAGTATGTATCCATGGGAATTTGTGGATGTGTCTGTCCGGAGGAATTTAAGCGAGGCTGTTATTGGGAGGGGGTGTGGTGTAGTTGAAGTTGATCGACTGCGTGTATGTATGTCTATATGTTTGTAGGAGCTTAAGGCTGATCGTGATTTAAGAGAGGTGAGGATGTTGTTGTAATATGTATACGTAGGAATCTGTATGTATGTCTGTGAAAATTTAAGGCTGATCATGATTTAGGGTAGGTGAGGTTGGTGTAGTAATATGTCTGTGTGTATGTACATATGTTTGTAGGAGTTTAATGCTATTAGTGATTTGAGGATAGGTGAGGGTGTTGTCGTACGAGTGATATGTATGCGTGGGAATCTGTATGCATGTTCGTAGGAGTTGAAGGCTGATCGTGATTTGTGTTGTTGTCAGTGTTGTTTGTAGGAATGACCGTGAGAATTTTTGTATGTATATCTGTAGGAATTTAAGGTTGGCCGTGTTTTGTGAGGGGTGGTGTGTTGTTGAAATAATTTGAAATTTTCTTAGATGAAATCTGGTATATGTGTGTGTGTGTGTGCGTCTGTGTGCGTATGATTTTCTCACGCTAGTAGTTTTATGTACGTAGAAATAAATTGTATTCAATATCGAGATTTGGTTCTATAAAATATTTTCATATATCTGATACATACTCAAGGTTGCTGGGTATTTTGTTATGCTTAAAATTGTCCAGCTTTAAAGTCTGACTGCGAGAAATTTGTTTATATTACAGATTTTGTTTATTTAACTACGTCCGGCTTCCTTCGCTGAACTTCTTTTCATACGATCATGGGAATTTATAGTTTCTCTGTCTATAATAATGTCGTTTAGCTTGGGCATGTGCTCTGACTATGGTTTGCGTTGTTCATATATTTTTATGATGTAGATATGTAAGTGTGATTGTCAAGATCTAATAAATACTTGAGTATTGATAAGAAATTTGATATTATGTGTACATACATATCTACAAATTGATTTTATGTATGTATGTATGCGGTCTTTTATTGATGTTGTAAATATTCGCCGAGTCTTTTATGTATAGATGTCAAATATCTTCATAGTTTTTTTTTATTATTTGAAATTAAATAACGTGGATTTAATTTTTATCTGTATTTACTTCAAATTTTGTGAGGATTTTCTGTTTTAAGTAAAACTGAATTCCTTAAGATACATACTTTAGAATAAAAGTAACTATAATAGAAATATTTCCTATATTTAATTTACATTTATTTAAAGTTGATGCAGCTTATCTTCATTCTTAGAAATATTTTGATATAAAATTTTTTCCAGCCGTAGGCTTTTTTCATCACCTTTTACATTTATTTTAGAACATCATGCATTACCTTTTATACATTTATAAACATTTTAAATGAAACTGATCCAGCAGTCCAGCTTATGTAACGATAGTTTTTTGTTAGCCAGCTTGCTCCTTTTTTAATTTTTTTTTTTTTTTTATTGATTATTGAGTTTTATAATGAAATTATTATATTCGTAATTGTTAAAAACAATCGCTACTTCTTTTGCGATGAAATCATTTGAATTACTTTTGAAACCTTGTACGTCTATAAAAATTATGTTGTTTTCTATATTACTCAATTTATAAGACTTTTCGAAATTGTCCTTTGATGGGTATCTATTCTATTATACGATCATGAATAAGAATACAGTAAGCTGATTTCTTTGCTTACTATTTCAAATTAAAATTTTATTCAATTGCCCCGTTATTGAATAAAAGGAGCTTTTATCTTAAACTCTGGTACAGGTAGAAACGCATGAGATTCTTTCATATACTACCTTTGCTGGAATCTTTGATACATATAATATACTTATTTTACATTAATATATTTTATTTTAAGATCAGCATCATATGGATATGAGACTGAACTTAAATGTACTTTTAAATTAATTAATTAATAATGAACAATCTCATTTTCTTCTTGAATAGCGATCAACAGAAAACGAAGTCGTTTTCTTACAATTTCGGTCTAACCTCTCAACTGGTCCTCTAGTATACAATATGACTTTGTATGTCAGCATTTCTGTCTCCTCTTTGTTAGCGTTAGGGATAATTAAATTTTAGACTTTTTATTCTTCAAATTGTGTTACTTCATACTGATAATATGTTTAAGTACATTAATAATGTACGAGTATATGTTTATTTTATGACGGGTGAGCGCCTATGGCTTTTATTTGATGTTCTGGATGAAGTGATTTTTTTTTTCTCATTTTATTAAAGTTTAGCGTATTGCGTATTTATTTCTAATATATTTAAGTGAGCTTTTTGTATCTGTCAGACAGAATGAACGTATCAATTGGTCAGTCAGTCTTTCTTTTTATTAATTTTTTCTTCTAATGTCACTACTATTTTTTCAGATTTTACTAGTTGAAATAGAGAATATTTGTGTAATTTTTAAATGTATTAATATATACATACATATAGGTAAATATATGTATGTACGTAGAAATTAGTTCATATACAAAGAAATACATCTTTAATAATCAACTATTCTAGAAAATCGATGTAAAATAACACATTTACCTCCATCATCAACTCACCGTCAATATTTTCATAAAGTGTTAGAATATCTATGTTTGGGAGAATTTTTACTTCAAGTGTTTCTATATAAGATTTGGTGTTTGACCCCTTGACGTTATTGTGGTTAACGTAGACTGCGTTGTATCGCATTCAGATGTAATCATTTCTCACTTAGAAAAGGTCCCCATCAATCATACCTGTATATAATTCATTCATGAGTGGAGTTGATCCAGATACAATTGCTGTCTACAAATTAATGATTAGAAAATAGCTTTTTCATCACCTTCTAACAAGTTTAATATTTTGCTAGCATGCATGCTTTAGCATGCTTCTATCGATAGTGACGCGAGAGTCCGACATTTAGTGCTGTTTTAATTAAAAATCTATAATATTAGAGTTACGAATTCACTCTTTTGAATTTTTAACAAAGTAGATACATATCTATTTCATTTGCCACAAAGTCTTAAAATTTCTTTCCTTATAAAAGTATGACGTGAGGAATTTTTTGAAATTATACATGCTTCGGCATGCTTCCAATATTTTTTCGGTAAATTTATTTCCTACCCATACAGATACAGATATAAAGTAAGATCTGTTTACTTTCAATTTTACAATTTATGCATGCTTCAGCATGATTCTAGTTGAAGTCTGTATTTATTTAATAAGTTTGTTTGATACCCATTCATACACATGTACATTGTTAAAGATTGGATATCAAAGTACAATTTTCTTAGTTTATCTAGAAATGAAAGGAGTGAATATCTATTATAGTAACCATATTCACATTTTAAAATTTTGTGTGCTAGAGCTTTCGAAATGGAAAATGTACACCTTTTACTATAAAAAGTGATAATATGATGTTTTTCTGAATATTTTGAACTCTTAAGTTTTCACAATATTTCATACAGACCATCAAGTTTAGAGAATTGTAGAATATTAAGCTATTTATCTTCCCTGAGACCTAACATTCCTAATCAATCCTTCAAAAAACCAATACAAACTAGATTTTTCCTTTTTAATTTTATTTATATTTTCATTGAATTTCAACATTTTGTACCTCTTCAAATTACTGTATACTGTATTTTGCACCTTTTTCTCATTCGTTGAGTTAACTTTAATCGCAAATATTTTAATGATGAGATGAACTTTTCTATTGTACGCATTAAGTAAATCTTTGTGTATATCAATCCACTTATATGAACCATTATAGCTAAATTCTTAACACATAATTCCTTTTAATGATCTATTAATTTATTCTACTATTGATGATTTCATATTATGAAATTTTTAATCCTCTGTTTATACATGAATTTTGCAGTGTTTATTAAAAATTCTTTACCAACATCTATTTGTTTTTTTTTTTTTTTTTTTTTTTGATACTCATATCATTTCAAAAATATTTTCCATTGCCTAGTTTTTTTTCGAGTGCAGCTTTTATTTTCAACGATACTCACCATATAAATTTTGAGAATGTGTCAGTTACAGTCACCAAAAATCAATAATTTCTATTTTCTCTTAGGGTAGCTAACCCACTTTACCTAAATCAGCTCCATAAAAGATCATCTATTCCATTCATTACATCACTACAATACACAAACAATTTTATAAATTTATTATGGATTACGTTTACTAAATTTCTTTTTAAGGACATTGAGTTGTTTTACAGTTTTTTGGAGAGTGTTGTGATCTACTTGATACATTTTCAGCTATTTATACTAAAATGTAGTTAATTTTCCAATCTATAAATTTTATCGCTCAGCTGTTCAATTTGTTTGTCAAAAGATGATTTAATTTTTAGAATGTCTTTTTCAATTTTATACCTATCTTTCTATCGTTAATTTTATTTCACACTCCACTCCATTAATTTGCATTTGAATATATCCTTGAATTATATTAATGCCTTAAGCTTTATTATTAATTCATCCTTTAGTTTATCGATTTGAGTTTCCAGAAATAATTTACTGATAACATTGTTCTCCGTCAGTGAATGATGATGATTCTCTATGTATACATTGACAGAAATTATATATTTTATTTAGTTTTCAAAATGAAATTTGTCATAGTATTTTCATGTTTTCTCAATCATTAAAGAAAATAAACCCACTTTTAAGCCTCATATTTGACCATCAACTTGTATTTTATCTTTATTCAGTTTTAGATTTCTATCACCAAATTTCCATTCATTATTGAAATCTTTAGGTTAGCCATAGTTTGTATCTAATTCATTTCTTCCTTCTAAGACTAATAAGTCAATATAAGTATCTTCGGTGTTGGAAGGCTGTGGGTAAAAATCATCTTCTTCATCATCATAATCATTCACACTATTAGCATCATTAAATAAGATAGTATTATTAAATATTGTTCCTTTTGAAAGTTTCTTTAACTTCTCTCTATCTTGACTGATGGTTTCTGAGACTTAAATACTTGTACTATTTTCAGATTCTATATTGTTTTTACTTTGTTCTTTCTTGTGTATTCTGTCAATATTTTTAGAACTATTCATAAATTCTTTGAGAGGTTCTGTTACAGGATCAAATATATCTCTTAGTTCTTCACGTGTATCTATTTCACCAGTTTTTATACTACGAAGCTTTTTCTTCAAGACATTTCTTGTCAACACCAACTGTTTTAAAATTTTCTCATTCATGTTTAATAATACCAAATAACAGGTATCACCTATTAGATCAGGTATCAGCTATCAGATCAGCTTATCAGGTGCTGCTCTGGTTTTCAGATCAGCTTATCAGGAGGTGGTCTGGTTTTCAGATCAGCTTATCAGGACCTGGTCTGATTTTCAGATCAGCTTATCAGGACCTGGTCTGATTTTCAGATCAGCTTATCAGGAGCTGGTCTGGTTTTCAGATCAGCTTATCAGGAGCTGGTCTGGATTTCAGATCAGCTTATCAGGAGCTGATCTGGTTTTCAGATCAGCTTATCAGGAGCTGGTCTGGTTTTCAGATCAGCTTATCAGGACCTGGTCTGATTTTCAGATCAGCTTATCAGGACCTGATCTGGTTTTCAGATCAGCTTATCAGGACCTGGTCTGGTTTTCAGATCAGCATATCAGAAGTTGGTCTAGTTTTCAGATCAGGTTGTCAGGCAGCTGATCTGTAAAACAGATCAGGTTATCAGGAGCTGTTCAGATTTTCAGATCAGATTATCTGTTTCAAATTGGGTCATCAGTTTACAAGTAGCTGGACATTTATAACATTTAGATGAATGAAGTTTAAGGCCAGATAAAATGCGAAAAACTATACTGTTATGTAGTCAAATTGTTTTCTATGACGATCATCACTTAATTCAGTATCTTTCCTTATAATCAAAATTCCATATTTTTAATTCCAACACGATTTATATTTTTCTCATATTACTTAAACATTCTAACTACATTATGATTATTTCCTATCAAATATTTGGTGATTCTAGTATAAGTTTGACATTAGTAGAATGAATCAACATTATTTTCTTACCCCATACAAAAATATGCTTCTCACACACAACATGGTTAAATATCGTATTGGTATTACTTCTAGCTTTCTTAAAAGAAATAACAGATTCATTATCTGTAAATGTGTAATACCCATGACTTTCATTAATGAAATTAATTTCTACAGGTATTTATATTTAGGTTGTTAGAGAGATTTTGAGTTTAAATATGAAGATGTTTTCAAGTCTTAGTCCATTAGAACTGTCTAGCCAACCAATCATAATATTATTATTTTTTTATTTATTTTTTATTTATTTTTTTATTTATTTTTTATTTATTTTTTTACCAATTTAACAGACCAACTATTCTTGCACGAGTAGAAATTGATAGAAGGGAACTATGATTTATTTTTGAGCTAACGTTTGATGACTCATCAAAATTTCATACCAAGGTATTTTTATGTTGTTTTGACTATGAGTATGGGTCAATATTTATGAAATACCTTTCCTAAATATTGGTGCATGCACATAGTCAAAACAAAGTATGCTTTAAGTGTTTAAAACCAGTATTACCATAAAAATGGTGGTTTTAAACTCTTAAAATATACTTTGTTTTACTAACCCCATTTTGTAACTAAATGCATTTCATAAATAGTGAAGCACACTCAGAGTCAAAACATCCATTGTTTTGAGTATGAGTATGGCTCATTATCTCTTATTATAGAAAAATAGTATGATTATATGATATCAGAAATCATGTTTTCTGTTGTCATACCATACTATTTTTTCTATAGTAATAGATAATATTTATAAAATGCATTTAGTTACAAAATGCGGTTAGTAAAACAACATAAATATACCTTGGTATGAAATTTTGATGATTCATCAATATTTCGTACCATCCTATTTTTAGGTTGTTTTGACTATGAGTATGTACCAATATTTATGAAATGTATTTCATAAATATTATCTCTTATTATAGAAAAATAAAATAATGTAGCTATACGATATCGGAAAATATTTTCTGATATCATATGGCTATATTATTTTATTTTTCCTATAATAAGAGATAATGGTTCCTACTCATAGTCAAAACAAAGTATATTTTAGGAGTGTAAAACCAGTATTGTCATACAAAATACTGATTTTAGACTGTTAAAATATACTTTGTTTTACTAACCACATTTTTTGTAAATAAATGCATTTCATAAATATTACCGAATACTCATACTCAAAACAAATGATATTTTTATGATGTTTTGATTATGAGTATGGAGCATTATCTCTTATTATAAAAAATAAAATAATGCAGCTACACGATTTTAGAAAATATTTTCTGAAATCGAATAGCTGTATTATTTTATTTTTTTATAATAAGAGATAATATTTATAAAATGTATTTAGTTACACAAAAGCGGTTAGTAAAACAACCTAAATATAGGATGGTACGAAATTTTGATGAGTCATCAAACGTTAGCTCAAAAATAAATCATAGTTCCCTTCTATCAATTTCTACTCGTGCAAGAATAGTTGGTCTGTTAAATTGGTAAAAAAATAAATAAAAAATAAATAAAAAAATAAATAAAAAATAAATAAAAAAATAATAATATTATGATTGGTTGGCTAGACAGTTCTAATGGACTAAGACTTGAAAATATCTTCATATTTAAACTCAAAATCTCTCTAACAACCTAAATATAAATACCTGTAGAAATTAATTTCATTAATGAAAGTCATGGGTATTACACATTTACAGATAATGAATCTGTTATTTCTTTTAAGAAAGCTAGAAGTAATACCAATACGATATTTAACCATGTTGTGTGTGAGAAGCATATTTTTGTATGGGGTAAGAAAATAATGTTGATTCATTCTACTAATGTCAAACTTATACTAGAATCACCAAATATTTGATAGGAAATAATCATAATGTAGTTAGAATGTTTAAGTAATATGAGAAAAATATAAATCGTGTTGGAATTAAAAATATGGAATTTTGATTATAAGGAAAGATACTGAATTAAGTGATGATCGTCATAGAAAACAATTTGACTACATAACAGTATAGTTTTTCGCATTTTATCTGGCCTTAAACTTCATTCATCTAAATGTTATAAATGTCCAGCTACTTGTAAACTGATGACCCAATTTGAAACAGATAATCTGATCTGAAAATCTGAACAGCTCCTGATAACCTGATCTGTTTTACAGATCAGCTGCCTGACAACCTGATCTGAAAACTAGACCAACTTCTGATATGCTGATCTGAAAACCAGACCAGGTCCTGATAAGCTGATCTGAAAATCAGATCAGGTCCTGATAAGCTGATCTGAAAATCAGACCAGGTCCTGATAAGCTGATCTGAAAACCAGACCAGCTCCTGATAAGCTGATCTGAAAACCAGATCAGCTCCTGATAAGCTGATCTGAAATCCAGACCAGCTCCTGATAAGCTGATCTGAAAACCAGACCAGCTCCTGATAAGCTGATCTGAAAATCAGACCAGGTCCTGATAAGCTGATCTGAAAATCAGACCAGGTCCTGATAAGCTGATCTGAAAACCAGACCACCTCCTGATAAGCTGATCTGAAAACCAGAGCAGCACCTGATAAGCTGATCTGATAGCTGATACCTGATCTAATAGGTGATACCTGTTATTTGGTATTATTAAACATGAATGAGAAAATTTTAAAACAGTTGGTGTTGACAAGAAATGTCTTGAAGAAAAAGCTTCGTAGTATAAAAACTGGTGAAATAGATACACGTGAAGAACTAAGAGATATATTTGATCCTGTAACAGAACCTCTCAAAGAATTTATGAATAGTTCTAAAAATATTGACAGAATACACAAGAAAGAACAAAGTAAAAACAATATAGAATCTGAAAATAGTACAAGTATTTAAGTCTCAGAAACCATCAGTCAAGATAGAGAGAAGTTAAAGAAACTTTCAAAAGGAACAATATTTAATAATACTATCTTATTTAATGATGCTAATAGTGTGAATGATTATGATGATGAAGAAGATGATTTTTACCCACAGCCTTCCAACACCGAAGATACTTATATTGACTTATTAGTCTTAGAAGGAAGAAATGAATTAGATACAAACTATGGCTAACCTAAAGATTTCAATAATGAATGGAAATTTGGTGATAGAAATCTAAAACTGAATAAAGATAAAATACAAGTTGATGGTCAAATATGAGGCTTAAAAGTGGGTTTATTTTCTTTAATGATTGAGAAAACATGAAAATACTATGACAAATTTCATTTTGAAAACTAAATAAAATATATAATTTCTGTCAATGTATACATAGAGAATCATCATCATTCACTGACGGAGAACAATGTTATCAGTAAATTATTTCTGGAAACTCAAATCGATAAACTAAAGGATGAATTAATAATAAAGCTTAAGGCATTAATATAATTCAAGGATATATTCAAATGCAAATTAATGGAGTGGAGTGTGAAATAAAATTAACGATAGAAAGATAGGTATAAAATTGAAAAAGACATTCTAAAAATTAAATCATCTTTTGACAAACAAATTGAACAGCTGAGCGATAAAATTTATAGATTGGAAAATTAACTACATTTTAGTATAAATAGCTGAAAATGTATCAAGTAGATCACAACACTCTGCAAAAAACTGTAAAACAACTCAATGTCCTTAAAAAGAAATTTAGTAAACGTAATCCATAATAAATTTATAAAATTGTTTGTGTATTGTAGTGATGTAATGAATGGAATAGATGATCTTTTATGGAGCTGATTTAGGTAAAGTGGGTTAGCTACCCTAAGAGAAAATAGAAATTATTGATTTTTGGTGACTGTAACTGACACATTCTCAAAATTTATATGGTGAGTATCGTTGAAAATAAAAGCTGCACTCGAAAAAAAACTAGGCAATGGAAAATATTTTTGAAATGATATGAGTATCAAAAAAAAAAAAAAAAAAAAAAACAAATAGATGTTGGTAAAGAATTTTTAATAAACACTGCAAAATTCATGTATAAACAGAGGATTAAAAATTTCATAATATGAAATCATCAATAGTAGAATAAATTAATAGATCATTAAAAGGAATTATGTGTTAAGAATTTAGCTATAATGGTTCATATAAGTGGATTGATATACACAAAGATTTACTTAATGCGTACAATAGAAAAGTTCATCTCATCATTAAAATATTTGCGATTAAAGTTAACTCAACGAATGAGAAAAAGGTGCAAAATACAGTATACAGTAATTTGAAGAGGTACAAAATGTTGAAATTCAATGAAAATATAAATAAAATTAAAAAGGAAAAATCTAGTTTGTATTGCTTTTTGAAGGATTGATTAGGAATGTTAGGTCTCAGGGAAGATAAATAGCTTAATATTCTACAATTCTCTAAACTTGATGGTCTGTATGAAATATTGTGAAAACTTAAGAGTTCAAAATATTCAGAAAAACATCATATTATCACTTTTTATAGTAAAAGGTGTACATTTTCCATTTCGAAAGCTCTAGCACACAAAATTTTAAAATGTGAATATGGTTACTATAATAGATATTCACTCCTTTCATTTCTAGATAAACTAAGAAAATTGTACTTTGATATCCAATCTTTAACAATGTACATGTGTATGAATGGGTATCAAACAAACTTATTAAATAAATACAGACTTCAACTAGAATCATGCTGAAGCATGCATAAATTGTAAAATTGAAAGTAAACAGATCTTACTTTATATCTGTATCTGTATGGGTAGGAAATAAATTTACCGAAAAAAATATTGGAAGCATGCCGAAGCATGTATAATTTCAAAAAATTCCTCACGTCATACTTTTATAAGGAAAGAAATTTTAAGACTTTGTGGCAAATGAAATAGATATGTATCTACTTTGTTAAAAATTCAAAAGAGTGAATTCGTAACTCTAATATTATAGATTTTTAATTAAAACAGCACTAAATGTCGGACTCTCGCGTCACTATCGATAGAAGCATGCTAAAGCATGCATGCTAGCAAAATATTAAACTTGTTAGAAGGTGATGAAAAAGCTATTTTCTAATCATTAATTTGTAGACAGCAATTGTATCTGGATCAACTCCACTCATGAATGAATTATATACAGGTATGATTGATGGGGACCTTTTCTAAGTGAGAAATGATTACATCTGAATGCGATACAACGCAGTCTACGTTAACCACAATAACGTCAAGGGGTCAAACACCAAATCTTATATAGAAACACTTGAAGTAAAAATTCTCCCAAACATAGATATTCTAACACTTTATGAAAATATTGACGGTGAGTTGATGATGGAGGTAAATGTGTTATTTTACATCGATTTTCTAGAATAGTTGATTATTAAAGATGTATTTCTTTGTATATGAACTAATTTCTACGTACATACATATATTTACCTATATGTATGTATATATTAATACATTTAAAAATTACACAAATATTCTCTATTTCAACTAGTAAAATCTGAAAAAATAGTAGTGACATTAGAAGAAAAAATTAATAAAAAGAAAGACTGACTGACCAATTGATACGTTCATTCTGTCTGACAGATACAAAAAGCTCACTTAAATATATTAGAAATAAATACGCAATACGCTAAACTTTAATAAAATGAGAAAAAAAAAATCACTTCATCCAGAACATCAAATAAAAGCCATAGGCGCTCACCCGTCATAAAATAAACATATACTCGTACATTATTAATGTACTTAAACATATTATCAGTATGAAGTAACACAATTTGAAGAATAAAAAGTCTAAAATTTAATTATCCCTAACGCTAACAAAGAGGAGACAGAAATGCTGACATACAAAGTCATATTGTATACTAGAGGACCAGTTGAGAGGTTAGACCGAAATTGTAAGAAAACGACTTCGTTTTCTGTTGATCGCTATTCAAGAAGAAAATGAGATTGTTCATTATTAATTAATTAATTTAAAAGTACATTTAAGTTCAGTCTCATATCCATATGATGCTGATCTTAAAATAAAATATATTAATGTAAAATAAGTATATTATATGTATCAAAGATTCCAGCAAAGGTAGTATATGAAAGAATCTCATGCGTTTCTACCTGTACCAGAGTTTAAGATAAAAGCTCCTTTTATTCAATAACGGGGCAATTGAATAAAATTTTAATTTGAAATAGTAAGCAAAGAAATCAGCTTACTGTATTCTTATTCATGATCGTATAATAGAATAGATACCCATCAAAGGACAATTTCGAAAAGTCTTATAAATTGAGTAATATAGAAAACAACATAATTTTTATAGACGTACAAGGTTTCAAAAGTAATTCAAATGATTTCATCGCAAAAGAAGTAGCGATTGTTTTTAACAATTACGAATATAATAATTTCATTATAAAACTCAATAATCAATAAAAAAAAAAAAAAAATTAAAAAAGGAGCAAGCTGGCTAACAAAAAACTATCGTTACATAAGCTGGACTGCTGGATCAGTTTCATTTAAAATGTTTATAAATGTATAAAAGGTAATGCATGATGTTCTAAAATAAATGTAAAAGGTGATGAAAAAAGCCTACGGCTGGAAAAAATTTTATATCAAAATATTTCTAAGAATGAAGATAAGCTGCATCAACTTTAAATAAATGTAAATTAAATATAGGAAATATTTCTATTATAGTTACTTTTATTCTAAAGTATGTATCTTAAGGAATTCAGTTTTACTTAAAACAGAAAATCCTCACAAAATTTGAAGTAAATACAGATAAAAATTAAATCCACGTTATTTAATTTCAAATAATAAAAAAGAACTATGAAGATATTTGACATCTATACATAAAAGACTCGGCGAATATTTACAACATCAATAAAAGACCGCATACATACATACATAAAATCAATTTGTAGATATGTATGTACACATAATATCAAATTTCTTATCAATACTCAAGTATTTATTAGATCTTGACAATCACACTTACATATCTACATCATAAAAATATATGAACAACGCAAACCATAGTCAGAGCACATGCCCAAGCTAAACGACATTATTATAGACAGAGAAACTATAAATTCCCATGATCGTATGAAAAGAAGTTCAGCGAAGGAAGCCGGACGTAGTTAAATAAACAAAATCTGTAATATAAACAAATTTCTCGCAGTCAGACTTTAAAGCTGGACAATTTTAAGCATAACAAAATACCCAGCAACCTTGAGTATGTATCAGATATATGAAAATATTTTATAGAACCAAATCTCGATATTGAATACAATTTATTTCTACGTACATAAAACTACTAGCGTGAGAAAATCATACGCACACAGACGCACACACACACACACATATACCAGATTTCATCTAAGAAAATTTCAAATTATTTCAACAACACACCACCCCTCACAAAACACGGCCAACCTTAAATTCCTACAGATATACATACAAAAATTCTCACGGTCATTCCTACAAACAACACTGACAACAACACAAATCACGATCAGCCTTCAACTCCTACGAACATGCATACAGATTCCCACGCATACATATCACTCGTACGACAACACCCTCACCTATCCTCAAATCACTAATAGCATTAAACTCCTACAAACATATGTACATACACACAGACATATTACTACACCAACCTCACCTACCCTAAATCATGATCAGCCTTAAATTTTCACAGACATACATACAGATTCCTACGTATACATATTACAACAACATCCTCACCTCTCTTAAATCACGATCAGCCTTAAGCTCCTACAAACATATAGACATACATACACGCAGTCGATCAACTTCAACTACACCACACCCCCTCCCAATAACAGCCTCGCTTAAATTCCTCCGGACAGACACATCCACAAATTCCCATGGATACATACTACTTGTACAACAACACCCTCAGCTACCCCAAATCACTATAAGTCTTAAATTCCTACAGACTTGCAACACCTGCATACACGCAGTCGATATACCTCAACTACACCCCGCCCCCTGTCAATCACACCCTCACACAAACTCCAACAGACAGGTATACACACATGCACTCAATCCATCTACCTCAACTACACCACGCTCCCCCGCCCAATCCTAGCCTCGCACAACAGACAGACAGACAGACACATTCATAAACTCCCTCGGTTATGTATTACGACAACAACCCCACCCACCCAAATCACGGCCAGCCTTAAACTCCTATATTAGCATTAGAAATAACTTTTATGTTTTATCCCGTCTGAATTATGAAAAATCATTTTCCCGTCGGCATTTGAAAAAAATAATATTCATGTTTTATCGTAGGCATTAGAAATAACTTTTATGTTTTATCCCGTCTGAATTATGAAAAATCATTTTCCCGTCGGCATTTGAAAAAAATAATATTCATGTTTTATCGTAGGCATTAGGAAAAATAATCATGTATTGCCGTCGGCATTAGGAAAAATTAATTTTCACTATTTCACCCCCATTAGTATTAGGAAAAATCATATTCATGATTTTCCCGTCGGCATATACATACATACATTACAAAAAGAAAAACCTCCAACCTATGAACCCACTTAACGTATTCCCACAAAAAACAAAATCACCCGTTCACACAATTAATGCAACTTCGAAAAAAATCACCCGTTCCCACAAGGGTTAATGTAAACAAAAAACTCCTAATGTAAACAAAAAATTCCTAATGTAAACAAAAAAACATCAAAGCGTGCCGCCGAAAACTCAAGGTATCAAATTTCACAAATTTCCAAGAATTTTAAAATTTGGGTAATTAAAATTTCAAGAATTTGGCGTGCACAGTGGGATGAATCGTCAATCTAGATGGACTAAAGTCATAAATATTAGCATTTCAAAATCTAAAAAATAAAAGGATTTCTGGATAGCTAAGAACTTGCTCTAAAAGTACTGATAATATTATATGAAAAATTAAATATTGTAAATATTACATGAAAAATTGATGCTAACGGAGTTCGCAATAGCAAAACTCTGTCATATTTCCTAAAAAAATCATCTATAATTTTTTAAAATATTTTTGTCGAACTCAACAGCCTCAAAGCCGTATAGACTGACCATCAAATAATTTTGACCTGCCAGATTAGTGAATCGACCCACTGTGGGGCCGGAGTGACAATTCCCTACTACTAGAATTCAGTGGTTGTCGGGATCACCCAAATGTTACCCAAAATGTTATCTTGATGAATTATGTTGGACCGGATGATATCCTCTGCCTTTGTTGCGCTGGTGCGTGTTTTTTAAACTACTTAAAGTTTGAAAGCTAGGGGTCACCAAAATGTTAATTTGGTGAATTATGTCGTACTGGATGATACGAGTATCCTGTGATTTGTAGTGCTGTTGCGTGTTTTTCAAACTACTTAAAGTTTGAAAGCTAGGGGTCACCAAAATGTTTAGAATGTAAGTAATAATGTTTTATTAGTATGAGTCAATTCAAACACATAAATTTGAACTGTACTAATTTTCTTTGTTTTCTTTTGTCTTCAAGCACTTGGAACTTGAAGATTAGAGATTTTTACTTTCAAGCACTTGGAACTTGAACGTAATGTGATCAATAAATAAAAGCGAGTTTTTTACTACTGATACAAACATAATTTTTATTGGAATATTTATACTACAATTATTAACAATTAATTGTTGAGTCAACAAATATGCTTATAACAAAATTTACGTAAAATTGATCAATCAGATTAAAGTGACAATATTTTCAGTTAATTCAGTGTGTAATATGATATCTTTTTATTAACAATTTTTGTTCGTCAGCTAATTGAGTGCAAGTAAGCAGTATTAATAGTATTCACTAACTTTTGTATTATCATTAATAATTATTAAGTGGATTCACGGGTTTTTGAACAATTGCAATCAACTAGCATTGATATGTACATTAGAGCGACTCAACTTGTATGGAAGGGAAAAAAGTGATTTTGTTACCCCTCTGAAAATAAAGCTTGACATGTTTTATGACGATTCCCAAAATATTTTGTTTTTAGCATTGACCATCTCACCAGCTTACGGATGGTCAATGCTAAAACCAAAATATTTTAGGAATCATCAAAAAATATATCAAGCTTTATTTTCAGAGGGGTAACAAAATCACTTTTTTTTGAGTCGCTCTAATGTCCATGTGTATCACCTAACGAGCGTTAAACTATAATGGTTCCGTCAGATGTTTCAAAATCTATTTCGGCATCTATAAGAGCCGTGCCAAGTATATCCGAACAAGGAGTAGAACTCTGAATGCGACGATGACTGCTGCTGGCCACGTCAGAGAATGCAGTTAGCGGTTCAAAACGATTTTTACGAAGTATCTGTATTTTTCGTTGCGTTATTAAACTTTGAATTTCTTCCATTAGTTCGTATGCATGTTCAGCAGGCATATTAGCAAGTTGCTGGGCAACGTTAGACCCGAATGCGGTATACTCTGTTTCATTTTCATTTATTATTTTTTCCAGAACTTTTTCAATATTTTCCGTAGCTGTGTTTTTATTTTGTGCAACTTCTTTAAATGGGTTTCTAGAGGGACTTGCTACAAAATATTCCTCAAAATCAAGTTCCTCTTCAACGTTCTCGGAATCAAATACATTCTGAAAAAAAAAAGAAAATGATTAATGAAAATTTTATTTACAGGTCCCTAGCTCTAAAGAAGAATGGTTGGCTATTTCAAGTGACTTTCATGACATATGGTAATTTCCACATATCTTAGGAGCTTTGGATGGAAAGCATATTCGCATCAAGGCGCCGGCAAATAGTGGATCGCAATTTTATAATTTTAAGGGATTCCACAGTATTGTGCTTTTTGCGGCGGTGGATGCGCATTGTCGATTTATCTTTGTAGATATTGGGTCGAATGGAAAGGCATCTGATAGCACAATCTTTCAAGATTCTTATCTACATAAAAGACTTGAAAACGGCAGTCTTGGTGTCCCGCAAAGTAAAGAGCTTATTCAAGGCCGGGGAGAGAAAATGCCTTATTTTTTTATCGGTGATGATGCGTTTCCACTGGATAAGCATCTAATGAAGCCTTTTAGTCGGTCTCTAAAATTAAACATCCACCAAAAAGTGTTTAATTACCGAATATGCCGAGCACGTATGACAGTAGAGTGCGCATTTGGAAGGTTGGCAAAGCGTTTTGGTATATATAACAAACCAATTGAGATGAATGTTTCTACAGTTGACTCAATTGTAATGACAACCTCTATTTTACATAACTTTTTAACAAGGAAGAAAAGCCAGCCCATAATATCAGACGCCATAGTATATAAAGAAACTATTCCTCCAACATTTTCGTCAATGGGACAACAAACAAACAAAACACACAAATATGCCTGCAGAATAAGGGATGACCTTTGTAGATACTTAGTAACCGAAGGCAATGTTGATTTCCAATGGAAAAAACTAAATATTGAAAATCATTGACTTTTTTTTATGTATAAAAACTCAAAAGTATAAATTATTTTGTCAGTGGTTATACTTTTATATTGCTAAATTTGTTTTGTTTTGTCATTCCAGTTATGCCTTTTAATTGTTATTAAAATAAACAAAAAACTAATTGAAAAACATCTATAAGAAAATATTTATTAAGCGTATGAAGGAAAAGTAAGTATGGAATCTTTACTAATTCCCACTAATAAGAGAAAATACAATAAAGCATTAAATTTCTGGACATACAGACAGCTAGAAAACTAATGGAAAATATCCATATAAAAATATCCAAAATTAACTAATAGATTTGCGAAGTAAAACTGATTATGTACTTACCTTCATTGAATTGTCAACGGTTTTTCTAATTACAATAGAATTATCCAAAAACGACATCTCATTATACCATGGCAGTGTCGAAACGTACTGATCTTCCGCCCCTGAACCTGATTTCTTCATTTTTAGTTTTCTTTTTTCAGCGGTGTACGTGCAACGCAAATTCCTGATTTTTTTCTTAACCACTTTCACCGGCATACTCATTTCCTTTGCAATTGTTTCAAATGCTTTGATTTTTAAATCATTACGACGGTACGACTTACTGTTCATATCCCATAAAAGTCGGTGGGTGCGGTATAAATTTATTAGTTTTATAATGTTTTTTTGGCACAATTTTGCATCCATTTTTATTTCTTTAAACTTTTTAATCCCAACTATAAATTTCATTTCATTTTGTTTGTTTACAAAATAGAGTTGCCAAATTCTCAACATAGAATCATTTTTAAGGAAATAATTGGTATTAATTATTATTATTAATATTTTAATGATATTAACAATCTATAATACAAATATTTCCTTTTATTGTATTAATTTTAAGAAACTAACACACAATTTAATCGAAAACAATCGAAATTTTTAGTTTTAATTATAACATGATCCAGTTAATTTGCTTAATACTGTTGACAGGGTAACTCCATTAGTTTATTTGACATTTTATTGCATGAAAGTGTCAAAATTTCACTCGTATGCAAAATTTGCTGCGAGTAGAGCTGCGAGTGCGAAAAATGTGAATGTGTTAGTAAAAAAGTGTGAGTGTATTGAGTTTTTCGAACTATTACTCTCATGTGTAAACTCACGGTTATGAGGAATACAAACCAAATTGGTTTTTATGATGTGATTAGGGTTTGGGATTTCCCGGACTTTTGCACTTCCCGGGAAACGGGAATTAAAAAATAAAGTTCCCGGGAATTCCCGGGATTCCCGGGAAAAGCTAATTTTCTAAATTAAATACATTTATTAAATGAAAGTTGGTGAAATTTCGATTGTTTTATTAATTTAAGCATTCTTTTGAAATAAAAGTTAATAAAAAAGCAGTTCTAAGACAAATTTTTAAGAATTTTTAATTGAATTTAAGCAAATGGAATAAAGTTATTACACAGCAAAAGATCATACAAAAACCAATTGACGACTGTTACCACAATTAGTAGACAATTTTCTAATAGGACCTACCTTCATTTTAATAAGAATTTGCCTGCATGTTTCTCATTCTTTTTGAAAAAGTTCCAGGCGGTTTCTTATCGTTAAGTACAAGCAGGTTACAGTACCATACTGCTCTCCGCCGAATTTTGAATACCCTGAGCCACAGTATGTCTAAGTGTATTTCATTTTATTTCTCCTAAAATATTTTCTGCAGGGTTTCCATAATAGCGTCTACTTGTAATCAATTTAAGTTTCGTCAACTCAGAGTTCTTACAGCTTAAAGTTTTCACTACACTTTTCAAAATTTGTTCACTAATTCGGCGAAAAATCACTACAAGATTGCTTAGCATCGAATTATTTACTTTAGGAAATGATTATATCATTGCAATCATTTATACTTATACAATTTATTCCACTTTTTTTAGGAGATATGGTATGACCTCAATTTAAGTGAATTTTTATGAAATTTTAGACTAGATTTTAATAGCTCACATTTTTATTTTATATTAAAAAAATATGGACATTTTACTTCTTGTTTATCGGAGTCGAAAGAATTCTTTCTTTCTTAGAGTTACATTTAAAACAAAAACTCAATTTAAATTTTAAGATTAAAAAATTTCCTTCGAACAAGGTATATGTAAGTGTTTAAACAGACGATAAAAAACGTGTCAACGTTCGTGTAAATTTAGTCATACAATCATTCAAACGAACTTTTGTAATATATAAAATAATAATAAGTTTTTATATTAAAGTAAAATTCTATATATATATGAAATAACATGCACTTTTAATTTCCCGTTTTCCCGGGAAAATCTCAAAAATTTCCCGGGAATATTAGACAGACATTTCCCGGGATTTCCCGCCCGGGAATTGCCGTTTCCCAAACCCTAGATGTGATGTGTACCTGCATATATGTACGTGCTACATACATACATATGTATGTATTAAAGTCCTGCACAAGACCATTTATAAGAACTTTCAAGACATGAGGGATTTTTCAAATGATTTACAGCTAAAACAAACGCTAAGCAACACTGTTTGCAATAATTTGTCTCAGCTATTGCAGGTATAGGAATAAAGAAGAAAATACTTCGTTACTGAAAAATTTGTGATGCTTGCTTCTTTCTACGCATGGGCGCGTATACAAGCGTCATGCATGTATATACACACACGCGTTGTGTGTATGCTCTTTTATTTTTCTGCGCACAAACAAACGCACACATGCATTGACATTAGTTGTGTGCGCTTGCTTTAAAAAAACTTCCCTTAAACTCATAATAGCTTACCATCTACATCTTACACACACACGCAAACGTACAATATGGAAAATAACAAGCATACACGTATTAACACTACTTTGTTGACTGTTTGTTCATAACAAGAAGTCTTCACGACATTGCTTGTTAGCAGCGATGCCAATTTAGTGCCTTTCGCGCTAGTTTTAGCGCGTTTTAACTATGCCAAACGCGCTGTTTTTCGTCTTAGCGCGTTTAATAAAAAAAGCGCTAAATTAGCGCGTTTTGATTCAAGTCAAAAATATCATTTGAGTTCAATATCTTTTTATATATAAATTTTTTTGTATAAATTTAACTTTTTGTTTAAATTCGTTAATGATTCAGATGTTGCAAATAAAATTCCCTTGACTGTGGTTAGAATTAAAAACGCATTTTAATATTGTAAATGGCAAATATTTTGAAATTTCACAGTTAAAAATATGTACTCGTACTCGTGACCCAAAAAAATTATAACTGCCTGGCTCACGATGTCGACAAGAAATTTTCGTTCGTTTATTTATATTGAAAACAAAAACAAATTTTCTTATTTTGTTTTTGTTTTCAATATAAATAAGCGAACGAAAATTTCTTGTCGACATCGTGAGCCAGGCAGTAAAACTTATTTAGCATCTATTCTTTTTGTATGTACTTCAAAAGCATTTGAATCGCAACAGTATTCGACAATTTATATAACTTGTTCCAAAGTTTGACAAATAAAATTAAAATCAAAACTGAGAATTTCGAATATTTGGAAGGCGAGACTGATTCTGTATTAAATGATTTTAGTTATTTAGGATATAATTTCGAAGAAGCAATATTGCATAATCTTAAAAATTGTACTCGTATTTACTAATACATACATCGACCTTTATTAAAATTTAATTTAGCGCGTAGGAAAGTAGCGCGTTTTGACTCTAAATTGTTGATAATGCTGTAACTTAGCGCGTTTTGAGAAGGGGTATAGCGCGTTTGGGTTATAAATAGTTGGCATCGCTGCTTGTTAGCACTCATATACACGCACACAAATGAATCTATCGTGTTTTGCTTATAATACGACAGCATTTATTATTCGTTTAGTATAATGCAGCCACGAGAATACATTTAAAAAACAAGGCGTATTTACGCAGGTCTATAGTATGTATGTTGTTGAAACGGATGTATTTTTGGTTGAAAAGTAATTTTTTTTTGTATTTTGTTATTGCAGAAATAAATGTAGGTGGTAGGTACGTATGTATGTATGTATGCATGTATGTATATACATAGATATCAACGTAAATACGCATGTATAATACATATGTATGTAGGGACGCATGATGACTTTATTAAAACAAAAAATTATTTTATTTAATTTAATTTATTTTATATTTACATAAAAGATGGTAGGCCTAATAGCTGAATTATATAACACAACAAAACATAAAATTTCGATTGGCCAAAAATAATAATTATAATTATTAAATTTTCAAACAAACAACAAAAATGTAAGTATACAAACATACATACATACATGCATGTATGTAAGTAGTATGTGTATACTCCCAATTATACATATTCATTTTCTTTCCTTTTTAATATTGTACAAATTTATGTATATTATTCAATATGAGAGGCAGATATCGCCACACCCTTAGACCTATTTAAAAATAAATTCAGTAAAGTGCGACTTTGACTCGCGCACGCAGGGTTACGTACGTTGGGCTTTGAGCATTAATATGGTTTTTTTGTTTTTTTTACGGTTTTTCAGCTGAAATAATTTTTTTACGCTTTTTTTTCGTTTTGGCAATTTTTTCATTTAGGAGATTTTTTTCATTTTGACGTTTTTTTTGAGATTTTGGAGATTTTTTTCATTTTGGCAATTTTTTTTCATTTTGCCGATTTTTTCATTTATTTGATTTTAGCAATTTTTTCATTTTGGAGATTTTTTTCATTTTGGCGATTTTTTCAATTTTGACGATTTTTTTATTTTGGCGATTTTTTCGGTTTTTCGCGATTTATTTTCGATTTAAAAATTTTGTTTAATATAGTGCTTTTTTTCGTTCTGGCGCTTTTTTTTAATTTGGCGATTTTTTTCGGTTTGGCGATTTTATAATTTTGGGATTTTTTTGTTTTACCGTTTCTAAAAATTTCATGAAGTTTGCTCTTACGGTTTCCAAAATACAGCAAGTTGTCAAAATTACATAGTCAAAATTACATACATTAACTGATGGTACACCCGTTAATTAAATTTTTTTTAAATTTTAGTGTTAATTGTTGTAGTCTATATAAAAATACACTAACCTCACAAATTTCAATTGTATATACATATGTTCATACATACAACTGCATGTATATTACATGGGATTTTAAAAATTTTCGTTGCTCGTTTTGGAACACCCTTTAATTTCCAATTCTTATGTATTTGTTTTTGTAGCGGCCAAAGGTCTACACTCTGTGTCGAAATTTCAGGTCTGTAGCTCTTACGGTTCTCGAGAAAATACCCGACATAGTTTTTTTTTTTTTTTTTTTTTTTTTTTATGCATGAATTTTTATTTATTGTATCTTCATATATGAACTAACAATAAGTATTCAAATCTTAAATCTAAAAAATATAATTAGGCCCGACCAATGTCGGACATAAGCTTAGTAGTAGTTATATATAATACATATGTAAGTAGTGATAATCAAAAGGAAAAAAAATAAAAGTATTTTCAAGAAGTCCCATCTGGAGTGCTGTGAATAAGAGCCATTGTGTCCCTCTTTTTTAGGCGGATGTGTCCAGTAAAGTTCAAAATATTACGGGCAAGCGGATTAGGATGTGACTCGAGTTTTGTTAAATATTTGCCAGCGTATTTTGCAATTTCTTCAGTCACTAGTGGCATATTCAAATCACGATGTATATTTGAATTTTTGATGTACCATGGGGCCGATGTTATCATGCGTAAAATTTTATTTTGCCTGCGTTGAATTTTCTCTACATTTGAAGCTGAAGCAGTGCCCCATAGTTGAATTCCGTAGCACCATATTGGCTTTAAAAGCGACTTGTATATTAAAAGTTTACAGTCTAGGCTAAGTGTTGAATTTCGACCAATCAGCCAATGTACCTGAGTTAGTTTAAGTTTCATTTGAGTTAACTTAGAATCAATGTGGTGTTTCCATGTAAGTCGTCGATCAAGGTGTATACCAAGATATTTCACATGTGAATGTTGAGAAACAACTTGATTGTTAATCCGAATGGGGGAACAAGTATCTCTTCGTAAAGTAAATGTTACTTGAACACACTTTTGTTCATTTACCTTGATTCTCCATAATTTTAACCAAAGCTCCATCTGGCTAATGTGTTCCTGGAGTTTGCGGGATGCCTCATCAGGGTTTTCATGCATACTAAGGCAGGCTGTATCGTCGGCAAATGTGGAAGTATGGATACTACTGCTCACAGGCATATCACAAGTATAAATTAAATATAAAACTGGTCCCAGTATACTCCCCTGTGGCACACCAGATGAAATTGTTTCAGGCCTACTTGTAAAGTCTCCTTCCGCAACAGTGAACTTACGGGAAATAATGTAACTTTCCAAAAGATTTAAAATGTTTATTGGTAAGTAAGTCTTCAATTTTAAAATTAGGCCTTCATGACACACTTTATCAAATGCCTGGGAAACGTCAATAAACAGCGCAGAACAATACTTTTTTTCCTCAAAAGTTCTTCTTATAAATTGAACCAATCTGTGAGTTTGTTCAATGGTGCTATGCTGACTTCTAAAACCAAATTGATGGTCTGGTATGCACCCACTACTAATTAGAATTGGGGACAATTTTGTTTTGAGCAGTTTTTCGAAAAGCTTTGACATTGTAGATAGTAGACTTATTGGCCTATATGACTCAGCCTTTGTTATATCTTTGCCCGGCTTTGGAATCATTTTAACCTTGGCAAGTTTCCAGTTGTGTGGATAATACTCCAGTCGTAAAATAGCATTAAATATGAATAACAGGATTCTCATTGCAATACGAGGCAAGTTCATCAGCATCTGATTACTAATTCCATCAATACCCGGAGCTTTCTTCGGGTTGAGTTCGGCAATTAATTTTTGTAAATCACGCGTCTTAAACTTTATGTGTTGAGGGGGTAGAGCGACTATATTCGGCAAATCAGCAACACCAGTACATATATTTGGCGTAAAAACGGATTTTAAGTGCTCAGCAAATATTTTAAATTTTTCAGTATCGCTTCTTGCCCAACCTCCGGTAGATGTGCGTAGAGGTGGCTTATACTCAACGGGTGTTTTAAGCTTTCTGGCAGCGCGCCACAAGGAGTAATTAGACGCCGGTGTAACATCAAGACCCTCCAGATAGTTTTTAAGAGATGCAATTTTTTCAGATGCAAGCAACTCTTGGAGTCGTTTAGTGCACTCTTTAAATCTGATTTTATTTTGTGGTGATCTGTGCTGTTGCCATTCCCTTCTAGCCCTTCTTTTTTCACGTACGAGACGTTCAATGTCTGTAGAATAAATTTTATTAAACCCAATCTGCGGATGGGAGATAGTGGCATGTTCAGCAGCCTGTTTAATATTCTCGCTGAGATTGGCAATGTTCGATTCAATATCATCGGGTGTTCTAAGCGTAATGTTTTCCGTACAATGACTGCTGAGATATTTTTTGAACCCCAGCCAATTTACACGATTGATCATCTTCACATATGGGTCAGGTAAGTTACTTCTTAATGGGCTACAAATTGTGATGATCGTCGGGGAGTGATCGGACGAGAGATCAAGAGAAGCTTGAACTTGAATTAAATCCCTAGAGATATTTTTTATGACGCCAAAATCTATAACGTCCGGAATTTTTTTTATGTCAGTAGGCCAATAAGTGGGCTCCCCACTCGAAATGACATCCAAGCCCATTTTTGAAATAGTGTTGAACAATGCTCGACCTCTGGGTGTAACAAGGCGGGAACCCCAGAACGTATGTTTCGCATTGTAGTCTCCAGCTGCTACAAAACAAGGTCCAAGAGATTTGTAGAAATCCTCATATTGATTCTCAGTGATTGAAAATCTGGGAGGGGAGTAAATTGATGATATAACGAAATTTGAACAAAAACTTTCAATGCCAATATTTGTTGCTTGTAGGTATTCTTCACAAATGTTATCAAGAACATAGTGCTTGAGTCTTGACTTTATTAGAATTGCTGATCCACCGCAAGCCCTTCCTCTAGGGTCCTTTGTATCATATATAGTGTAGCCATAAATTTTAAAAAGACTTCTCGAAGTCAAATGAGTCTCAGATACTAACATTATATCAATATTTTTTTCCGTGAGGAAGTGCTCAAGTTCATTTTTATGTTGGCGAATGCCGTTTGCGTTCCAGAAACATATTGTTAACGTGTTCATGGCTTATTTAGTATTGCTTGAAGCAGAGTATTCTGCATTCGCAACATTTCTTGCATCATGGTAGTCATATTTGTTGTAAAATTGTTTATAGTTTACACAAGATTTTCAATAGTGGCTTCAAGGCGATTATAATTAAAGTTTGAGTTTGTATTTGTAGAATTATTTTGCGGTGAAACATTTTGTGTCGGAATAGAACTAGCCTTAGCAGCATCTGCATACGATACACGGGAAGTAACTGGTTGGCTCATTTGCTGAAAAGTGGCAGAGTAAACGTTTGCTGATTGAGCTGGAGCTAATTTAGGTTTTTGCACCATAGTCTTCTTTACCAAAGAGTACACACGACAACCTCTGTAGTTAGCGGTGTGATTTTCTCCACAATTACTGCATTTTTTGTTACTTTGATCTTTCGTTTTATTGCAACTAGCAGTGCCGTGCATAACATAACACAAAAAGTTTTCTAACCCTGGAAACGTCTTTTTAATTTTTTTATATTTTTTTAATTTAAAATGCTAATTTTAGTCGTACTGAAGTGCAAAATAAGTTTATTTTACAAAAAAATTTAAAAATTGTGTTATCTAGTTAGTTTTATATGGCAAAATCAAGTTTAAGTTTCCCAGCTCTGCAATCGTCTGCTCGATTTTGCTGAATTTCAATACCAATCTATTTTTTATTTTCTGACACACCAGTCCAAGAACGAAGTCTCTTACTTTACTGGGAGCTTCGGAAAACCGATTTCACGTACAGACAGACGGACATCGCTTATTCGTCTTCCCTATGCATAAGGATCCAGAATATACATATATACTTTATGGGTCGCTTATTGATATTATAGAAATTACAAACGGAATGACAAACCTATATATACCCTTATACCATTTTTTTGGTAAAGGGTATAAAAAGGTCCAATTGAAGAACTTGAAATCAGTCGATTTTTCAGATAATTTAAAAACCTTAATAAAATAAATACTACATTACTACTACATCAGTTAAAACTAAAAATTATTAAGGTTTTTACAAAATGTCATCCATTTACATTTTCTTATTTTATCATAATAATCATTACAACGCAACAGAATCTTTTAAAAGAAAATATGTATTTTGTACCACAGTAAATGAGCAATGCGCATTTTTTGCTCTTTGTAGCTCTTTTACACATTGCGTAAACAAAAGGAGCGGAGCAAGCAAAGAGCGAACCATGGTACTCCTTTTCTTGCTCTGATTTTGTAATGAGCAGCGTCAAAATAATGGCGCAGAGCAAGAGCAATAACATTGCCGCTCCGCTCTTTGCGTAAAAGTGCCAAAAGAGCTGAAAAGAGCGGCTCTGCTCCGCGTATTTACTTACTCTGTGAGTCGGGCACATTTCCAGAAGCAGCACGTGTGTAAAGATGTTAATTTCTACATTAAAATGTGCTACTAGTAGACGGCGCACAGTGGGGCATTTTGACATTTTTCGTTGCAAAAATCATAACTTTTGAAGTTATAAAGATATTTAAAAATATTAAAAAGCATTTGAAAGGAAACTCCTTTAGGTTTAATATACATGATTTGCACGGTCATAGCTTAGGCGCGGAACTGTGCACAGTGTCTGCTTTCGAAAGTTTTTATTACAAACATCATAATTTTTAAGGTAAGAAAGATATTTTAATAAAAATGAGTATCATTATTGGCCATAGCTTTGTGGAGGCACTATGCACAGTGGTTTTTTTTTTAAACATCATAGTTCTTGAAGTTACCAAGAAATTTGTAATGGGGAAAAAACACTTGATTTTTAAATCTTTTAGGATCAAAATAAGTGCTCCGTTATTGTGATAGGCATTGGACACGATGACACCTTTGACCTTTCTTGTCGCAAAAATCATATATTTTGAAGAAATTATATTTTTAAAAGTTCTGAAACATTTAAAATACAATTTTTTGTGCTTTAAATGACATACTCATAGGGAAGTCTAGAAAAAAATGCTTCTCTAATATAACATCTTATATTAATATAACTCTTTTTATTTATATTACAGATAAAAATTGTTGAAATATTTTTAATACTAATGTTAATTTATAATATTATTTTATAGTATGATATATTATAATATGATATTGAGTTATTTTTATTAATTTTTTTAATAGTTAGTTTTCTTCAAAATAGTCATTAACATTTTGATCGATTTGTAATAAACTTAACATATCGGAGCTATAATTATGTTCTTCCAAATCCTTTCGAGATATTACATGTCTCCGCGATGAACTAAGCGTTCAGATGTATGATCCATTAAGTCTTGCAGTTCAACTTCTGCTGATACTTCAGTAACTTTTACATTAGATGGTACTTTTCTTTTTTGGCAGATGTTACCTTTTTATATCCAGGAAGAACATTCACATTATGATTCTTTAAAGAGCTTCGTGAAATATTATATTTCTCCTTTGGCAATCCCAAGTCCATAAATAACGCTAAGGCTTCTTCCATGATACAATTATACTAGGTACATGCACGACTACAACAAAATTCCAACACTAAAAAAAAGCATATATATTTTGTTGGTATAAACAAACGGAAAATTGTCAGAAACAAATGTCTTTTGTTTATAAAAATAGCAATTACAGGGTAACTAAAGTACAATTGCAGACGCGGCATTCCTGCATGATTATAGCTATTCAGTGTTGCCAATCTGTGTGTAGTTAAATAGCGTGTAATTTCTACTCACATGTGTAGGCTATGGAATTAAATTCTTGTATAATCTGTGTGTAATTCTACTTTGGGTTCTATTTTTATATATTTTTCTTTTAATTTTAACCTACACAAAAGATGTGTAGTGTAATTTTCTTCAATGTGTAATTTCAGACACAGCCTTGTGTAAATTCATTGGCAGCACTATAAACATTTTATTCACACACATACACTAACATTTTTGCAGCTTGTAAACAAAGTTTTACATTTATTCAGTATACAGTAACAGGCTGGGCTTGTGCATGTACCTGTTATAATTGTATCATGGCTTCTTCTATGCTATACTTTGTGGGTAATGCATTCGGAGGAGTTGGGATACTTTCTTTAATCCTTCGTAGTCGATCTGGGCTGGCAAGCTCAGCAGCTTTTGTGATATCAGACCTTGATTTATCTTTATCTTTTACGTACTTAAGACATAATGCTTCTGACAGATTCGATGTAGATATATGTATCTTTTGTAGCATTTTGAAGTTTACGTTTTTTTGTGTACTCGGAACACTCGTTTATAGTTTTAGCAGGCCTTTCTGCTCTCCAAGGATGTATGCGGTTCTTCGATGTTTTCAAAAGTTGTTACTCCATTTAGCCAGTCTGAGTACTTTTCCATAAAGGTTTTTGTCGTACGGTTTGAGGCAAGCCATTTTCGACGAATATCCAAGAAAACGAAGTGAATTTTGTTTTTAACATCCTTTTCGTGGTATCCTGGTAAACCGTGCAATTTTTCCACAATAGCCAAATTAAATACATTTTCATTATGTGATTTTCTAAATAACTCGAACAATTCCGAATTTTGAAATGACATTATGAGTTCTGGTACTGATCACTACTTTTTCAAAGTAAAACCTTAAATGATTGCATTACACAATTGCAGATTAATTTATACCCAAAAATAAAAAGGTTCAAACTACCTGATTTGCGAAACATAAATCTAGGCCACAAATAACTGAATTATATACAACTGCAGTTTTTATTTTACTTAGTATAAAAACCAAGTTTTAAAACTACCTGCCTATTTTCATAATGTGTTCCTAAATTTAAATAAATAAACAAATTGTAATAATTATGCCTACCTGATTGACACAGCAAAATATTGCTTATCTTTTATATGGGATTCATACTATGACTTTTTATGGTGACTTTTGAAGACTTTATTGACGAATGGTGTACAAAGGCTATCAACTTAAAAGAGAATTAAAGAAAAATGTAGGGAAAAAGTCACTGCGAAAATTTCGTATTAACGAGAAGCAATAAATATTAGTAACAAGTGATGCAGTGAAAACAATTTTATAGAGAGAATAATTTCTTTTCAACGCATCTTTGTTACATATATAAAATAATTTTTTATCTTTTAGTAATAAAATACATTATATAACATAAAGTACAAGATATTTTTCTTTAATTTTTGTAAAAAAAAGAAAACTAAGATTTGATATTTCTATACGATTATATATATTTCAATGAAATAAGGCTACATACATACATATTTATAAGTAGGCACATATGCATACATTAACAAAAATATGTCAATCAGTTCCACTTATATTTACATTTTTGTGCTGTAAGATAACATAAAATATAAAAAATATTAAAATTTTGGTAGCTTTTTTCCTTATTTGGCAATTTTTTTTAATTTTGGTTGCAAAAATATCTTGGCTGTGGCAGCGCTGGCTATAAGATTGTAACATCTTTCTTCAAATTTCAAGAAAACCTGTAATTTTTTGTGGCCCAATTTAGCTTAATTATTTAAAGTACTGTGTAGTAAATATGCTAAGAAAATATGGGCGTGACCATTTTTGCCCATTTTTAGATATTCTCTATTTTATTTGTAAAAAGTACCTAAATATAGGGTGCCTGAAAAATGGCAACTGCCGAAAAAGTAGGGCATCTGGTGGACATTTTCTTAATTGTTTTTAATAAACAATAAATATACCTTATACAATATATATACAATACCAAAAAAGTAGTTATCACATGGCAATATTTCTGACACTTCAATTCTAAAATGTTTTTTTTCTCAAAATCAAATTTTTTTGGACTTTCAAAAAAACCGTCGACTTTAAGCAGCTCCACCAGCTATAATTCTTATCCAATTAAGAAAAACGTTTTTGAATAATGATCAGTAAAATGGTCCTTAAACGATGTGTTCATTCATTTTACAAAATTTTGTCATCAAATTTTGTATTTTTGCCACGGTTTTTGGGAAAAGGCGCCACAGTGCGGCGTGTAGCCAATATAGCTACATGGTGACGTCAAAATTACGTCAGAGCCACATGCGCATGTGAAATTCGCATGCGATATACTATTTGATTTAAATTATTTTCTTTCATTATAAAAGTAAAAAATATTTTAATACTCGTAACAACTAATCAATAAGTTGAAAAATTAGATTCCAACTTAAGTCTATAGTTTAAAAAATTAAAATGGTTTTGCGTAAATTTAAACATAAATATGTACATATGGACATTAACAGGCCTGTCACAGAAATTAAGTTCGATCGAAAGTAAAATCAATTCCGAAGAAGCTCTTCAGAAAGTTAAAATCGATCAAATTCCTCGGAATTGAAATCACCTTTTATTTTGTGCTCGAATTAGTAGTTTCTGTTTGTGAAAGAGTAAAAAAAATAAAAAGTTTTTATTTCAATATATTAAACTATATTATTAACTTTTAATAACATTTTATTAGTATTTTTAATATAATTTTTACGATCATCGCATTAATGCTAAATCTTCCCTTTCTGCCTTTCTGTTTAAATACAGAGATTCATCTTCAGATGGCTTACATAGCTTGATGTGCGTGCCATCAGTACAGCCAATCACACCCGGTATTTGAAATTTCTGGAAAAAATTTATTTTAGAATTTTCCATCTCCTCTTCTGTCATCTTCAACTTTATCCAGTGTGGGCATAAAATATTTTCCACTGCATTTATTACTCTCCACATCAATGTTGAGACCGTGCTTCACCCCAAATTAGCGTCATTGTCTTTAGCTGAAAATAATTTTATGTACATACATATTTGTATTACTTGGTGTTGGAAATGTATGCCATATGTACTCATCTATAACACCTTGAAATGATCCTGTGGCTAATAAACGCAGTGTAGTGATGGAATTGTAGAACTTTTAAGTTGAGGACTCAATTTGCTTAAAACCATTACAAACGATTCTTTGTTCAGGCGATAGGAACTTATAAAACTTAAAATATATTCAATGCAATTTCATTTATGTACTCGTATGTAGATACAATGGAAAAATTTAGACTACTTACCCTGCGTTTGGATACGAAAGTGGATCTGAGGCATCCCTCAAACTCCTTCGGCGCAAATTTTCGGTAGATTGCAGACGTCGTTGCTCATTCAACACTGCAACAATTGAAATTCCAGGAATTTTGCTCAATTTATGTAACTTTAAACATATATTTGCGGCGTTTTTTATTTTCTTTCTTCTTTAATAATAATTTGTTTTGGTTTTGACAATATTGGCACATTTAACGAACATTTGACGAACAATATTGCCACACTTCACTTTAAAATAACTAAATTAAAATTTGTCGGAATGAAGTAAATCGATCAAAGTCTGGAGAAGGTAAAATAAAATCAATCGAATTGAAAACTCGGAATCAAAACCATTCCGAGTAATTTCTGTGACAGGCCTGTAAAAATTTATTATTGTCGAATATAAAAATATTAAAGCTTAAATGCATGTATGTACATGAAATTGGTATGTATCATGTTTTGGCATATGTATGTATTTAAGTATGTACATATACATATGCATATATACATATGCACGTGCATATGTACGAGAGTTTCATAGAACACGGGTAATGGGAACTACATATCGAGCCTTTTTTTCAATTTAATCGTAAACGACAAAAATTAAAGTTTTTAGAAAAAAAAGTTATAGGTATATCGAGCTTTATTTTCGATTTGAGAAGCGACAAAGATTAGAGTTTTCACGAGAAGGTTTTTTTTAATATTCAAATATGTTTTTGTGCGTAAATTGTCGCTTACGATAAAATATATCTGAAAAGTTATTAATAATTTTGGCATTTTGATCATTCTAAACTATGGATAGGCCCATAAAATTTTAATTTCAATAAAAAAGTCAATTTTCGATAACATGTCGCTTGCTGTAAAATCGAAAATATGGCTCGATATTCAAATATGTTTTACATGCCTGAATTGTCGCTTACAATACAATTTTACAGCCTGTATGTTAAAAGTTATCCAGAATTTTGGCATTTTGATAACTCTAAATAATGGATTGTCCCCTAAAATTTCAATTTCAATAAAAATGTTAATTTTTACTACTTGTCGTTTATTATTAAATCGAAAACAAAGCTCTATATGAACGTACATAAAAAACATAAAACGTTATATTTGCAAAAAAAACATGAAATAGATGGTTGAAGATTTGCTACATGATATATAACATCTAAGGGCTCTGTTTTGACGAAGATGAGGAGAAAGCATCGGTTTTCCTATGATTTTGTACTAATACGAAAAAATTATGTTATTAAATTACTTACAGATATTTTTTCCATATTACCTAATTATTTCAGCAATATGTACTTTACATATTTATAAACAATAAAAATGATTTATAAAAATCATTCTTTAAAATTATATTTATTTAATTTAGAAGCCTTGTTGTGTTACTAGATGTTGTATTTGAAAAGAAATTTTAATAAAAATGCTTCTAAATGAAAACAAATTATTTCTATTTTATTTGAAGTCGTGTTTTCAAATACAACTTTAAATGATGCAACAATGCTTGTGAATCAAGCAATTGTAATTGTATTAACTTGTGTTAAGAACAAATACTATAATGCATTAAAATATATTAAGGTCAATTGGTTCGGTAGGTAACCTGTTGCCCATTAAAATAAGTAAAAAACAAATTTTATAGTTTTATATACGTTATGTGCTGGCTTCCCAGTCGTTTCACGTGTTGTCTTGATGTGAGTTCAGCTGTTAAAAGACATGCCACACCTACTTAAGTTGAAATCTTGAATACACAAATTAATAGTACTCGTATGTGTTCCAAATTAGAAGAAAAATATTTTGAAACAGACGATTTGAAATCAATAGTTTTAATTATATGCAGGTTGTTTTTAGCTATTGAAAATAAAAGAAAAAAATCTTTTTTACTGAAACTTGAAATTAAAATAATTTAAAAATAATTCGGTTCGCTTGAAAAATAAAGCCTGTTGTAATCGGCAAATAAAAAACCACGTGCGCATGTTATTATTAACGTCACTATGAAGCTGCATATGCTACATACCACGTAGTTATGTCAAAATAATAAACATACATAGCTGAGAAAGTATTATTATTTAATGGCTTTTGTTTGAGCAGATCTTCACATGTATGTACACACAAGTGCTGCCTATGAAAATGTGTGTTACATTTGGATTTTGACACAAAAATACTATCAAAATTTTACGCCGCTACTGCTTACTGAATAAAATGCAAACAATGTGCTGGAAATTTTCCTGGCGTCATAATGTGTCTTTCTATACATATGTCGTGTAGGCTTAGCAGAGCGGTTTTTAAATCAAAATAATATTGTTTGAAATGATGTTTCATTTAAATTTACTAACAGCATATTTTGAGTGTAAAATGTATCAAGAGCTGTTGTTTCCACACATACACTATCTTATTCTTTGTTAGTATATGTGCTTCGCGGCTATATGGATAGGCTGTGAGCATTACTCATTATAATCGCTTTGCAATGTTGTCAGCTTCTAAAATTTTGAACGCGAAAAAATATTAAGATACTTGTAGTGCTCAGTGCTTTTTAAATTAGTTTTTAATTTTTTTTGCTTAAGTGCTCTGTTTTTTTGAAGAATGGGATGACGGAATCGCTGATGGGAATGATGGAATTATCAATATCGTTGATTGAGCCAAGGGAATAATCTTAATATGGTTTATTATTCGCTCAGAAATTTGCAATTAACCCAGTAGAAAAATTCCCATGAAATAAAACAAAATAATGTTAGGTTTTATATGGACACAATATAATTTATTTCATGTAATGGATTGTCCATTACATTTCTTCGTCTATTGGTGGATTAAACCGAAGTGAACAAAGTTCAGTATAACAAAAAAAAGGGAAGTAGTATTTAGCACCGTTTCTTTTTGTTTGACGTATAGATTTAGGCATTATTAAGAACTGAGATAGATAGTTATGCAAATAAACACCTACATAACTATCGCATCAATTTTATAACACGTAGCTTTTGTATTGTTATTATTTTGAAGGACGGGATTAAAGGGACATGTTTGTTAAGGCATGTTGGCCTTAACATTGCCGCCCGCCTTGCAGCATCCATGCAATAGATACAGGAAAAGTATTAAATCGCGTTAGATATGTCAAAATACTACTTCTGTAGGAAAAAAGGTTATGATATTGAAATACTATATTATTAAATATATTTTTTTTTAATTCATTTATAATACATTTTTATAATGTTCAATAGATTTTTCTTTGTTGGAATCTAATACAATAAAGGAAAATTAATTCAAGTAAATTAGATTAAATAATAAAAAAATGCAATTCAGTAATAATTAATACGTTTATAACTTTGCATGATCTTATATTTAAGTGCATTTTAAATCATAAAGAGCAGGAACCATATATAGTCCAGCCAAAAATGGTGTTCTGAGCAGCCGGAAAACCTGCTCTAGAAAAGACGCCTTCACGTATAACTTTAGGATATAGATCCACTCCTATTATTATATCGACTGGAACGGTTTCATAAAATTTGGAATCTGCAAGAAATAAATCAGGAAAATTCTTCTTATAGGACTCTGAAAGAGATACAGATGGGGTTTTAAGAGTTATTCTGTTGTCGACGCGAAAAGTTCCTTCTATTTTTGACGTAGTGTCGTATCTGGAACGTAGAGTTATCGGACAGACAGTTTCATCATGCAGGGTAAACGCAGTTAGGTCTAATTTTTCTATTAATTTCTTGGATATCCGGCTAACGGGTGACCCAGAATCAAGCATCGAGCATATGACGTTTTGGACGATATTTTCACAAGAACCGTCGGCAAAAGAATAATAGTATTTTGACGCAGCATTGCCGTCAAGGACGATTTAGAAGTCGAAGTTGGAGATCGAGTTGGGTTGCATTTAGCTTCGGAGGATTTTCTTGTTTGTGAGTGTTCTCTGTTTGGCCTTATTGATGTTGTTGGTTGGTCTGTAGCAGGAGATAGTGATCTGGATCTCTTGAACAATAGACGATCTGCTAACTTCGGGTGGACATGAAGCAATGTATGACGGAACTTTTGGCAGTGTTTGCATCCATGCTTAGAGAAACAGGTACCTTGCGAGTGGTCGTGGGCAAGGCAGTTAGTACAATATTTATGTTCTCGTACTGCACGAATGCGGTCACTCATGTTCATTGCCAAGAATTTTCTGCAAGTTCGTAATGGATGAGGACGGTTGCAAATTCGACAAGGGAATGTGTTGTAGTTCTCAGGAAAAACGCTACGTGAAGTTTTTGATTTAGATAACCGCGAAGATACTTTTGGCATATTGATCTAGAAAAAAAAAGGGGGGAAATATGTTACTTGTGGATCTACAGGTGCTAAAATCGGTGAACCAATGAGAAAATGGCCCGGAGTAAGGGCAGAAAGATCAGTAGGATCCGCAGACATAGGAGAAATAGGTCTGGAGTTTAGACATGCTTCAATTTTGGTCAGTAACGTTGAAAACTCTTCAAAAGTATATTTATAACAACCTATTGTTTTGCGAAAGTGAGCTTTGAAGCTTTTTACTCCAGCCTCCCACAATCCGCCCATATGTGGAGCACCTGCCGGAATAAAATGCCAAGTTATATTCTGATGCGCATAATTGGCTACAAGACGTTGGTGTGTGGTTTGGATAAACTCATTTGCTATTGTCCTTGAAGCACCAACAAAGGTAGTTCCATTGTCAGAATACAGATGCAACGGACATCCACGGCGTGAAACAAATCGGTTAAAGGCTGCTAGAAAAGTGTTTGTAGAAAGATCGGATGTAGCTTCTAAATGAAATGCCTTAGTGGAAAAACACACGAATATACAGACATATCCTTTAGTGATGCGGCAAACTCTACCGGAGTAGCTCTTTACGTCGAACGGCCCTGCAAAATCGAGTCCTGTACTCGTAAAAGGCCGAGTTATTTCGCTACGCTCTGGTGGTAAAGCCGCCATAATCTGTTTTTGGCATCTCCTTTTGTATATTATAAAGATCTTACACTTGTTAATAGTTGTTTTAATAAGATTTAAGAATCTTCGGAATCCTGTATTGCATTCGCACGAGTCTTAGAACTAGTTGATTTCCACCATGTAAACTAATGTCGTGGATAAATTTGACTAAAAGGCGGGAATACTGGCAGTTGTATGGGATGATGATAGGGTGTCTTTCATTGTACGAAAGCCCTGGTGCTAGCTCAAGTCTGCCACATAAACGAATTATACCTTCTGGATCCAAATAGGGGTTCAAGTTCAGAATCGCACTTGATTTAGTGATTTCTTGCTTGGATGTTAGAGCTCTATACTCCTCTGGATAGGCTACCTTTTGACAAACGCAGATAATAAGATCACGAACTGCAATGATTTCGGAGCTAGAAACTAAAATGGAATTTTTGTAAAATGCCGAACGGAACCTCGGATGAGTTCCTTGGAAAAATCTGTAGACATATGCCATTACACGTATTGCCTTGGAGAAGGAAGAGAACCTTTCAAGTAAATCTTCAAAATCTGTAAAGTAAGAGAAATGTGCTCGAAGGGATTTTACTTCAAGCTCAGTATTTGGAACACTGGACCAGATATATATAGGCCATTTATTTGGTGGTTCACTAAGCCAATGTGGCCCGAACCACCATAGATTATTATTGACTAGATCCTTTGGACATAGGCCACGGCTTGCTAAATCTGCCTGGTTTGCCTCTGACTTCACATGGTTCCATCGTGAGACATCTAAAATCTGCGTAATTTTGGCCACTCGATTCGCCATGAACGTCAACCAATTACATGGTGGCTTGCTGAGCCACGAAAGTACAATTGTCGAATCAGTCCAACCAAAAATTGTATATCCTTTGACGTCTAATCTGGGCAAAAGACTCTCAACCATTTCTGCCAAAAGAACTGCTCCACACAGTTCCAGCCGTGGAATAGATAGGGTCTTGATCGGCGCCACCTTAGTCTTAGATAATATTAAATGAGTACGTACAGAATTTACAGTGGAAATTCGGATATAGAGTGTTGCTGCGTATGCATTTTCAGAGGCATCGCAAAATCCGTGGAATTGGATATCTGCATCACGAGTAAAGTCAATCCATCGTGGGATACGTATGGAGTTTATTGCAGGATAAGTGGCTTCAAAGGATTTCCACTGGTCTAGAGTTTCGGGTAAAAGTTGATCATCCGTCTCTCCATATTTTTTGCATCAATATTTTCGCTAAAATAATGCAAGGAGCTAGCCAGCCGGCGGGATCAAAAAGTTTGGCAATTCGAGAAAGGACTTCCCTCTTAGTGTATTTTGACAGGCATTGAAAATGGCTTGCGACAAAGTATAATTCGTCTGTACAAGCATTCCATCGGATGCCCAAAGTTTTTGCTGAGCTATTGTCTTCGAATCTTAAAAAGTCTTCATGCAGGAGGTGAGTAAGTGGGATATCTTTTAGTATGTCTCTCGAATTAGAGGTCCATTTTCTTAGTGAAAACCCCGCTGATTGTAGTGCTAGGACTAGTTCATTTTTAGCCTTAATAGAGTCGAGTTCAGTATGAGCACCAGCCAAAACATCATCAACGTACATATAATTGCGAATTATGGAACTAGCCGCGGGATAGATTTCTTGTATGTCATCTGCAAGTTGTAGCAGAGTGCGAATGGCTAAATATGGAGCACAGTTTACTCCAAAAGTAACCGTTTTTAATTCATAATCCCGCAAAGGGGAACCAGGATCATCTCGGAATAGAATTCTCTGGTTCGGGGTATGGCTAGGTTCTACTAAAATCTGCCTATACATTTTCTGAATATCTGCATTGAATACAAAGCGGAAAAAACGCCATTTTAGAATGAGCAACACTAAATCGTTTTGTAAAACTGGACCCGTATGCAATAAAGAATTTAAGCTTAAGCCATTTGTAGAAGGAGAAGAAGTATTAAACACCACCCGGACTTTAGTGGTAACACTATCAGGCTTTATGACAGCATGATGTGGTAAATAGTAGAATTCCGGTTTTTTGCACTGACTAGGAGGAGGTTGAACTTTTACCATATGACCAAGATCTTCATATTCTTGAACGACTTTGTCATAGTCAAGTTTAAAGTCAGGATTTCGTATCAGTCTATACTCATTACGAAAGAATTGTGCCATTGCACTGGATCTAGAATTTCCTACACTCACAGAGTCGGGACAACCTTCCTTAAAAGGCAGCGATACTACATAGCGACCGTTGGAGTTTCTTCTTGTGGTACGAGCATATAGCTGTTCACAAGCCTGATCAGATGAAGATAAAAAGTTCTTCTTCGGAAGATTCTCCACCTCCCAAAAGCGTGAAATTTCTTTATCTAAAGAAATTTCACAAAAATATGAAATTATATTGCGGACTGGAGGGGAGCTACGAGAAATAGGACCAGTGCGAATCCACCCAAATATGGTCTCCTGTGCAATTAATGAATTACAAACTTTTTGTCTAACACCTGAACATAGGGTCGGCAAGACGAACATCAGGCAAACTAGCGAATAAATCAGAAGGAATCGTATGAGACGGAAGATTAGTAGAGAGATGTGGAAATACAAGAGCGGTTGTTAAAATTGAAACGCTGTCATTTAATTCAGTACCCAGATTGAATGAACATTGACGCTGTACCTTAGCAGAAACAAAATTATTCAATCCAGATATTTGAGCATTTGTTCGTTCGAATGGAAGTTTAAGTAAATGGAATAAACGCTCGGAAATGAAAGTACCTTCGGATCCCGAATCAATCAATGCTCGTGCTCGATATTTCACGCCTTTATTGATAATATTTACAATAGCCGTTCCTAAAAGAATGTCCTTAGAGTGTGTTGCGAAGCACGATTGAATTACTGCAGAACTTGATGAATTAGTGGACTGTTGATTATTGGAATTGGATCTAGAAAAAGGGGTTGAGTTTGGATTAAGACCCACACCTTTGCTTGTGCTAGGACTTGGATCAGAATTGCTAAAGCTCATATTTTCCTTATGAAGTAGTGTGTTATGTCTTTTTTTGCACCTGAAACAATTATGTTTGCTATTGCAGTTTTTAACATTGTGGGTTTTTGAAAAACAGTTCAAGCACAAACCCTCCTTTTTTATCTCGTTAAGTTTCTGATTGTAATCCATTTTTAGAAATTTTGGGCATTTTCGTATCGTATGATTTTCTTTGGGGCATAACTGGCACTTTGGATTAGAAACATTGACTTGGAAGCTATAAAGTTTTTTGCTAGAATTTGAGCCGTTTCTTGACTTAGAGCTATTTTCCGTTGAACAAACTGAGCTGCGAATTTCGGACACGGATTCTAAAGTACTATACCGATTGGTTAAAAATTTATCTAATTCAGACCATTTTGGAATAGATGTTTTATCTTTTAGTTCCTGTTCCCACAGTGTCAATGTAATTTCAGGAAGATGGTTTGTACAAATGAAAACAAAAATTGGATCCTAGCTCTGGACGTCAATATCATACAGCTTCAAAGCGGATATGCAGGCATTTATATCTCTTTGAAGTTGTTTCAGCGCGTTGCCCTTTTCAAAGGTAATGGACGGAAGATTGAAAAGTGGTTTTAATTGGTTATTGACTAGGACTCTTCGATTTTCGAACCTTGAACATAGCTCTCTCCATGCTAAATCGAAACCTTGATTTGTTAGTGGGCTTTTCTTTACAATTTCTCTTGCCTCACCCTTTGTGTTTTGTGTTAAGTAAAACAATTTTTCTACATTACTGGCTTTAGTATTAGCCACAACTGCTGTGAACACGTCACAAAATGTTGGCCACGACGCATAATCACCCTGAAACGGTTCGATTTCAATCGGAGGCAAGTGCAGGCTACGGATGTTGGAGACATTTGGTTGTTGGTAGCAGCAGCCGATGATGTAGTACATCATCACTCTTAACCGTTTTCTTGCTACCAGACTTGTCGGCTTCACTTATAACTTCCTCATAAGCGTTTCTAACACGAGCCCATTCTGACTTGAACTCACTTTGATGGACCTCAAGAGCGTGTACCGTGGACAATGCAATTGCTTATTATTGATATCGGCCTCGAACTCGAAAAAATTGTCAGCCAAACGAATAAACAGTTCTAAGGACATATTGGGAACTGAAACTAGTCCACTCAACTTAAAATTAATAAAAAATTTGTCTAGAAACGCGACAAATAAAGATTTAAGAAAAAATTAAATGAAAATCTGATTGAATACAGAAATCAATGAACACCGCCGTACATTAAAATCTATGTATATATATGTGTATATACATATATAAATATGTATCAATATATAGATGTAGTTTATTGATAACAGTGGAGAAATATATACAATTTTATAAAATTGAATATCCCTTATAATTGTGGAACAAAAATCGAATCCACGAGTGACTATAAACACTTCCTTTTCAAACCGAATACTTATCAACGGTAAATTATGAATGATTGAAAAAAATTTTTTTTTTAACAAATAATGATTACATTTACTTATAGCACTGTGAGTAATCAGCTGTTGAAATTCTGGAAAAGGTTATTGAGCTTTATGTTATTGGAAATTATATGAAACAATAGGTGACTTCCTTCACCGTATAAGTTTATGAAATTATTTGAAGGATAAGACAGAAAACCAACAAACTTATTTTTCCATGGAATATGAATATGAAAATAAGTAACTACGTAATCCTTGTCGAAAAATTATTTTGTTGCCCCTTTTCGTGGAGCTGTATATCCATATGTATAATAAATTATGTATATTGTCACGATGGTGATTTACAAGACAATGAGCGAAATATGTTCTATTTAATTATAACTATATTCAAATTTATTTAGTTTATTAGTTTTTATTGATTAAAACCAAGGAATATAATTCTTGTAACAAAAATTATTTTCACAAACATTTATATCGAACATGCCTTTTATCTACCTTTCATACACATTACATAGTCACTTGTCTCTCATTGGAATATCCAAAATTAATATTTTATATTGTATTGTAATCTACATACATATGTACATAGATATGAACATGCATACATTGGATCGTAACTACCATCAAACCTCTATTTACAAATGTAATGAGAGTTACTAAATATGAAGAGCAAAATGCACGAGCACCTTGAAGGAGAAATTGTATAAAACTTATTTCTTGTATAACTTTATACTCTTTTCAATTATCGTAAACCTCTGCGAACGGTGATTCCAGCAACAAAAGAGTTTACAGAAAGGGGAAAAAAGGAGGGGAAATAATTTCTTCGTTCCTTATTTTCAGATAATCATTATTAAAAGCGGGGAAATATTCCAACGCTAAATAAATAATAATCGAATATGAGGGGAACGGTTTTCTAGTTTAATGAAATCAATAAAGAAAGAATATATGAAATAAAAGCACGAAAAGAACGAACGTTACCCTATACCACGCAAGCGCCGAAACGCACTTGATAACTAATATATATTGTGTGTATTTTCGGACAACTTAATAAATTTTTACTTTTACTCACTGTTATTAATTTGTTTGTTCCAGTAAATCCCAGTAAATTCTTATGTACCTTTAAGGTATTTTCTTATGTACCTATGACCTTCTCAGGGGTGTCCTTTTATTTTCGGCTTTCCCTTTCGGATTTTTCAATATTTTCTTTGGAATATCACTATGTATGTATGTACGTGTATAATAGATGTATATATATATATATATATATATATATATATATATATATATATATATATATATATATATATATATATATACATGTATATTGACATAAGTCAATTTTCACTTTTATCATTTTGTATTTTTTAAATCTTTTTTATTTCGAATGTACAAACATATGTATATGGAAGAACTCTTTCTTTTTGAACTATTTTGGTTTTCTTTTAGGATTCTACCACGGTGTAGAGAAAAACCATAAAAATAAACTGACGTAGTCTTTTTGAAATGCACTCACTTACTAAGGCTGAACAATGCAAAAATTAAAAACGTACCTTGTTAGTGAATTGAGAATATGAGATAATTGTATGTATAAGCGTATGTATATTTTGAAAGGGTAATCGCAGAGAAATCTCAGACAACAATTTTGTATTCCTCCTTCCAATCCGGTTCGATGGGACCAAATGTTTTTTTGAAGAATGGGATGACGGAATCGCTGATGGGAAAGATGGAATTATCAATATCGTTGATTGAGCCAAGGGAATAATCTTAATATGGTTTATTATTCGCTCAGAAATTTGCAATTAACCCGGTAGAAAAATTCCCATGAAATAAAACAAAATAATGTTAGGTTTTATATGGACACAATATAATTTATTTCATGTAATGGACAATTACCTCTTCATCTATTGGTGGATTAAACCGAAGTGAACAAAGTTCAGTACAACAAAAAAAAAAAGGGAAGTAGTATTTAGCACCGTTTCTTTTTGTTTGACGTATAGATTTAGGCATTATTAAGAACTGAGATAGATAGTTATGCAAATAAACACCTACATAACTATCGCATCAATTTTATAACACGTAGCTTTTGTATTGTTATTATTTTGAAGCACGGGATTAAAGGGACATGTTTGTTAAGGCATGTTGGCCTTAACATGCTCTAAACCAATGATCATCAAAAGGCCGCCCGTGGGCACTTTGTTATGCTCTTTTTTACACGTACATTCGTACAAGCATGCAATTTACTCTCTTTTACATTATATATGTATGTGTTTGCTTATCATTGCTCTAAACTCAAAGTTTAAGTCTATTTTGTTTTGAGCATGCCTGTCATTTAAAAATTTAATGTCCCTATCACGGTTTTCAACTTTTAAAATAGTTTGGTTGGGATTGATAAATTTGCATTACCATTCTCCACTAAATTAACAGTTGACTTTTCAGTTGTGTTTTGGTGTCGTCAAATACAACTCAGTGTAAGTTTGGTTGAGAAAAACGTTGATTATGCTATGTTTAGACGACAAGTTGAATCACCTGCTTCGCTCTCTGATTCATGTTTATGAATCATGCTGTTTAGACTATGCATTCGTGCTTCGTGTGCAGTGTGCCAATTTAGTGCTTTTCGTACTAGATTTAGAGTTTTTTAATTCATAACAGTGCGGAATTTTTCAAATTGTTGCTTAAAAAAAGGCACTAAATTGGTGCTTTTCACCTTTGATTTTAGTGCGTTTTACATATCTACGTAATATTAATTTGTGAAAGTGTGGTGGCTTTATAAGAAACACCAAATAAGAAATTTTCACTTTTCAAAAACTATCTGCTTTCACCCCTTTTAGACATGCAAAGAAAAACTTTATCTTTCATAGTGAGAAAAAAGAATATATTTCTAGAAATTACAGTTATAAAATAACTTAATTACAACAATAATCTAATAACTAACCACTGAGGGAAGCAATGTATTGCTTTTTTGATAACGAAAGCTTTCAAAAATGCTTCTGAAAAGTACTAACGTGAGGCTCTCTAACAAAGTGGACAAAAGTAAAAAATAATAATAATAAAAATAATAAATAATAATAAAAAATAATAATCTAGCAATAATTGCTAGAAATTTGTTTATATGACAGATAGGTCTCACAAAGTAACGATACAGAAACACTTATGTGAGAAAAGCCATTATGTGTTTCAATTTACACTGTTTCCACGATTCCCTTGTTTCATGCGGGAAATTTTACGATGCGAGAAATACAGAAACGAGCTACAGAATGTAACATACTGAACTATGTTCATGTAAAAATTAATTCAGATGAAATACCTAAAATCTAATTGTTTTTTTTTAATACACCATAATTGCAGTAATTGCGAAATGAACTTCAATTATTTTCTTACTCATGTTCTACTTATAAGCAAAATTGAAATATGGCTCGATATAATTGAAATTATTACAAAAACCTATGAAATGTAGTAAATTTAAAATTGTAGTTAACTTAAATTTTTAATTTCTACTCATTCAATACATATATAATTAGCCATGTGGGCTTTCTCTGTATTGAAAATAAATAGATAAATATAAAAATATAAATAAAAAATATATTGCATTTAGTGCTTTTTTATGAACACACAGTGATTTTTGCTCTGAAAAAGTTGGCATCACTGTTCGCGTGGCATTTTTTTTATGTACATTCACACATTCATACGTATCATACGCACGTGTATACATGCATACATACTTACATATATTCGACTCATTCAAAATCTTGTTTTTGAAGGCATCCCCATATTTTATTTTTATTTTTCCTTCGTATATTATCCATAACTTAATTAAATTTATTTATATTAAACTCACATCTATGTTTTTTTTGGTTTGTTTTTATTTGTTTACAAACGCACACATACACATATACTTATTTTGTTTTGATAGCTAGTTCAGATAAAGTGGCGATTACTGCGATAAAAGTTAGAGAAGATACCAATTTTACGTGCTTCGCAGGTAGATTCATATTGAATCTACTTGATTCGCTCTCATAATTTTGTATGGCGAAACAAGTTGATTCGGTCATGATTGGGGTGTGAAGCATGAATAGAGAGCGAAGCAGGTATCGTCTAAACATACTATTATACACAACTGCTTTTTAGTAGTTGGGTCTGTGGTTGTGATTTTCTAATTATAAGTTGGTGCCGTATAAAAAGCAGAAAAAATGGACAATTTTCAACTAGAAATATTTATTATGCTTAATAACAAATTTTTTTAACAGTTTCAGTATCGGGGGTGCAACATACATACAAACATTTCTTCAAATGTGATTTTAGGTGATCCAACTTATAACAAAACGTTTCTTTGTTCTGCCAGAAATAACTAAAAAACCCAACAAAATATTTTTTAAGAAATTCGTTCCCTATTTTGATTATTCCTTACCTTGCATTAGGTAGTTCAAGAGGGTTGGAATCACCACGAATTTTCCTTTTGATACGTAGCACATTTTCGTCCTCATAAAATAAATTTACACATATTTTTATCTATTTGGGATGATTTCTTTGAACTAAAACACTAAAAAAAAAATTTTCTAAAACTTTGTGTTTTTTAAATTTACTCACAAATTAATTGTTTTCTGTCAAACTTGATATTTTAAGTTGGCAACACGTTGACAATTTCAACTAAAAGACAGCTGTGGTTCATGATACTAAAACACAGTTTGGTCGTGTGTAAGTTTGGTCTACTCTTAGACGACCAAACTGAATTTAGTTGAGAACCATGATAGGGGCATAAATTCTGCATTTCAAGATGTTTTTATTTGTATTGATAGAAGACTGATTCAATGCGCTATATCAAACTCTAACTTTACATAATTTAATTAAGGTAACAACTGCTTTGTTTAACAACAAAGAATCATAATTTTTATTATAGAAAATATGTGAAAAATTATTCACTTAATGCAATTGAAACGTTAAGTCCATTTTAGAGTTTTAGTTAGAAATAAAATCTTCAGTTGATACCTGTTTTATAAATTAGCAACAATTGGCATACAAGTTCTGTCACATCCACATTTACATGCAGAAGTAGAAAGCGATTTAGCCTCTACGAATTTCTTTAAGTTTAAAACATAAACTGGAATATTCTTACACATGCTTAACGCTTAACGGTCTGAAACGACAAAATTTGTGTTGTGAAAACAATGAAATACCAATTGATAGATGTTCATATAAATATATTCTTACATACGCATCTATTTAAATTTCTTTATCTTCTTTTACATTTTGTATGGGTTAAAATGCAACTTGAATAGCTGAAAAAATGCTTTTAAAAACATTATAGAAAATACTACACGATACGTTTGAAACCACTTAAACTGAGTTTACATATGTTTTTGACTTGTGAAATGTAACCTTTACATGGTATATTTGTACATATAGTCTGAAAACCTTTTAGTAGTACTATGTGAAATTTTTCAGTACAAACGACAACTTTGATATAGAGCGTCTGACATCAGCTCGTTTTAAATAAAGCAAGTTCTTGTTTCGATAAAAACTAAGTGAAACTTTACGATAAAATTAAGTATTTAATAGATTAAAAAGTAAAATGAAGGAAACAATTGAGAAGGCATTAAGCACTTGTAGGCTAGGTCAAATGTATATAACAACCAACGTGTGAACACAAAAACTATAAACCGTATTTAAAACGCAGATTTTACAATACAACTAAAATATAATGTGTATAAAAAAGTGGCATTCCATTTAAAATGTGAACATACTTTATATTAACAGCCTGTTTTTCGAAAACATAAGCCCTTTCGTTTTTACGTTTCATTTATAAACGATAACGTTTAAAATTTGATTTTTATAAAACATTTTCTAAAGCTTTAGTTTTGACATAAAAAGAAAATATAAACTCAAAAAATTATTACAGTGAAAGAATAAAAAAAAATTAAATCTATTAAAAAAATTCGATGAAACATTTTAAATAAAATTCATTTTAAATTTATTTTAAATTTTATGAAAAAGTCATTCACATTTTCTCGTTAATTTAATTTTTTTGTAACTTAAAGAAAAAAAAATATGTAGCCCGATTATTAATTAATTTTACATAAGAAATTTTATGAGTGTATAAAACTGAAAGCTCTTTTGTTGTGACTCACATGAAAATTAATAAATGCTACCAAAACGTAAACATGATTTCATTCGTTATTTTAACGAACGTATACACTTATTCATTTTCGAAAAACAGGCTGTAAATAGGCATAACTCCTTGTAATTATTAGAAAAAAAAATTTATATAAAAAAATCAACATAATTCAATCAATTTAGTAAATTGTAATTACTTATTTTTAATTCATGCTTGCAAAAATAAATACGCCTATCAAAAATATTGTTTGTTGTTTGTTAAGCACAACGTAAGACTTTATAAAATTCATATTATGAAATTGTAAATAAAGGTGGTGTACTACCTTACAATTCGTACCGATTAAAGCTGTGTTCACATTATATGTATTTGCCTTATGGAATGCCACTTTTTCACTTGGTAAATTCGTACATATAGTCTGAACACCTTTAAACAATAGCATGTGTTATTTTCCTGTGTGTAGTACAAACGACAATTTTGATTTAGAGCGTGTTCTATTTTCAAGTGACAAAGCATCTGACATAAGCTGGTTTCAAATAAAGCAAGTGTGTGTGGCGTTAAAAATTAAGTAAGATAATTTAAACTAATATTGATTTAATAGACTAAAAACTAAAAATGAAGGAAAAAATTGATATTGCATTAACAAAAGTAAGAATTTGTTTACCTTTATAGGTTATGTCATATGTACATAATATACCAACGTGTGAACACAAAAATTATAAACCTTATGTAAAACGCAGATTTTGACGTACACATAAAATGTTGTGTGTATAATAAAGTGACTTTCCACAAGACAAATACATATAATGTGAACACAGCTTAAGTCTTTGTTATATTCAAGTTCAAAAAAGTTGAAAATATATAACTGAAACACATAAAATCCAAAAATCGATGTACAAGTTATTAAAATTAAGCCATCGATGTGTACATATATGTATGTATGTATATTATTGAACTGAAACAAATATTTATGTACATATGTATGTATGTATGCATATATTTAAAAAAGCAATACAATTGTTAACTTACATAGTTATATGTACATACATACATACATAGATTTCTAAAGTCCTTTAAACTTATTTTTTGCTTATTGCTATAGAAAAATAATATATTTTTTTTTAATGCATGAGTTTTATTTATTGTATCTTCATATATGAACTAACAATAAGTATTCAAATCTTAAATCTAAAAATATAATTAGGCCCGACCAGTGTCGGACATAAGCTTAGTAATAGTTATATATAATACATACATATGTATGTAAGTAGTGATAATCAAAAGGAAAAAAATAAAAGTATTTTAAAGAAGTCCCATCTGGAGTGCTGTGAATAAGAGCCATTGTATCCCTCTTTTTTAGGCGGATGTGTCCAGTAAAGTTCAAAATATTACGGGCAAGCGGATTAGGATGTGACTCGAGTTTTGTTAAATATTTGCCTGCGTATTTTGCAATTTCTTCAGTCACTAGTGGCATATTTAAATCACGATGTATATTTGAATTTTTTATATACCATGGAGCCGATGTTATTAACCGTAAAATTTTGTTTTGCCTTCGTTGGATTCTCTCGACATTAGAAGCTGAAGCAGTACCCCAAAGCTGAATTCCGTAGCACCATATAGGTTTTAAGAGCGACTTGTATATTAAAAGTTTACAATCTAGGGTAAGGGTTGAATTTCTACCAACCAGCCAATGTATCTGAGTTAGTTTAAGTTTCATTTGTGTTAGCTTAGAGTCAATGTGATATTTCCACGTGAGCCTTCGATCAAGATGTATAGCAAGGTTTTTCACATGTAAGTTTTGAGGAACAATTTGATTATTGATTGTAATCGGGGAACAAGTGTCCTTTCTTAAGGTAAATGTTACCTGAGCACACTTCTGTTCGTTTACCTTTATTCTCCACATGTTTAACCATAGTTCTAGCTGAGTAATATGTTGCTGAAGATATCGGGATGCTTCGAGAGGGTTTTCATGCATACTAAGGCAGGCTGTATCATCGGCAAATGTAGATGTGTGAATGTTACTGCTCAATGGCATATCACAAGTATAAATCAAATACAAAACTGGCCCCAGTATACTCCCCTGTGGCACACCGGATGAGATTATTTCAGGCGTACTCATAAAGTTTCCTTCCACAACAGTGAACTTTCGGGCAATAATGTAACTTTCCAGCAGATTTAGAATGTTTATTGGAAGGTAAGTCTTTAATTTTAAAATTACGCCTTCATGCCACACTTTATCAAATGCCTGAGAAATGTCAATGAACAGCGCAGAGCAATACTTTTTTTCTTCAAAAGTTTTTCTTATAAATTTAACCAATCTATGAGTTTGTTCAATGGTGCTATGCTGACTTCTAAAACCGGTATGCACCCACTACTAACTAGAATTGGGGACAATTTTGTCTTGAGCAGTTTTTCGAAAAGCTTTGACATTGTTGACAGTAAACTTATTGGCCTATATGACTCAGCTTTGGTAAGATCTTTGCCCGGCTTTGGAATCATTTTAACCTTGGCAAGCTTCCAGCTGTTTGGATAATACTCCAATCGTAAAATGGCATTAAAAATGAACAGCAGGATTCTAATAGCTATACGAGGTAACATTATCAGCATCTGGTTACTAATTTCATCAATACCCGGAGCTTTTTTCGGGTTGAGTTCTGCAATTAGTTTTTGTACATCACGCGTCTTAAATTTTATTGGTCGAGGGGGTAGCGCAACTACATTTGGCAAATCAACAGCACCAGAACATGTGTTTGGGGTAAGTACGGATTTTAAATGCTCGCCAAATATTTTACCTTTTTCAGGATCGCTTCTTGCCCAACCTCCTGTAGATGTGCGCCGAGGTGGTTTAAACTCAACTGGTGTTTTAAGCTTTCTAGCAGCGCGCCACAAAGAGTAATTAGATGCTGGTGTGACATCAAGACCTTCTAAATAATTTTTAAGAGATGCAGTTTTTTCAAATGCAAGCAACTCTTGGAGTCGTTTAGTACACTCTTTAAATCTGATTTTAAGTTGGGGTGATCTGTGCTGTTGCCATTCTCTTCTAGCTCTTCTTTTTTCACTTACGAGACGTTCAATATCCGTATAATAAATTCTATTTACCCTAGTCTGCGGATGGGTGGTAGTGGCATGTTTAGCATCCTGTTTAATATTTTCGTTAAGGTTGGCAATGTTAGATTCAATATCATCATGTGTTCTTAGCGTAATATTTTCCGTGCAATGACTACTAAGATATTTTTTAAATCGCAGCCAATTAACACGATTTATCAAATTCGCATATGGGTGGGGTAAGTCACTTCTTAATGGGCTACAAATTGTAACGATCGTCGGAGAGTGATCGGACGAGAGATCTAGAGAAGCTTCAATTTGAATTAAATCCGTAGAGATATTTTTCATAACGCCAAAATCTATTACATCCGGAATTTTGTGCATGTCAGTAGGCCAATAAGTGGGCTCCCCACTCGAAATGACATCCAAGCTCATTTTGGAAATTGTATTGAACAACGCTCAACCTCTGGGTGTAATAAGACGCGAACCCCAGAACGTATTATTTGCATTGTAGTCGCCAGCTGCTACGAAGCCAGGGCCAAGGGATTTGTAGAAATCCTCATATTGATCCTCAGTAATTGCGAACCTAGGAGGGGAGCAAATTGATGATATGACAAAATTTGAGCAAAAATTTTCGACACAAATATTTGTTGCTTGTAGATGTTCTTCACAAATGTTGTCCAGAATTTAGTGCTTGAGTCTTGACTTTATCAGGATTGCTGATCCACCGCATGCTCTCCCTCTCGGGTCCTTTGAATCATATAGAGTGTAACCATTTATTTTAAAGCAGCTTCTCGAAGTCAAATGAGTCTCAGACACCAACATTATATCAATATTTTTTTCCGTGAGGAAGTGCTCAAGTTCGTTTTTGTGTTGGCGAATGCCGTTTGCGTTCCAGAAACATATTTTTAACGTGTTCATGGCTTGTTAACTAATGCTTGAAGCAGAGTATTTTGCATTCTCAGCATTTCTTGCATCATGCTAGTCATACTTGTTGTAAAATTGTTTATAGTTTGCACCAGATTTTCAATAGTAGCTTCAAGGCGATTAAAATTAAAGCCTGAGTTTGCATTTGTTGAATTACTTGGCGGTGGAACATTTTGTGTGGGAATAGAACTAGTCTTAGCAGCATCGGCATACGATACACGTGAAGTAACTAGTTGGCTAGTTTGATAAAGAGGTGCGGAGTAAGCGTTTGCTGTTTGTGCTGGAGCTAATTTAGGTTTTTGACCCATAGCCTGTTTAACGAAAGAATATACAGGGCATCTTCCGTAGTTAGCGGTGTGATTACCTCCACAATTACTGCATTTTTTTTCTGATTGATCTTTTGTTTTAGTACAACTAGCAGTACCGTGCAATTCACCGCAAATAACACAAACTGTAGGTAATTTGCAGTAAGTTTTTGTGTGGCCACATTCTTGACAATTATGGCACTGTACGGGTCCAGAACGCTTGTGTGGTTCTTCAACTGTTATTTTTCGGTATAAAAGATATTTAATAATTATAAATTGGGTGCGTCTCATTTTTTCTCAATTTTATATCATTCGGCTCAAGTTCAACGCGAAATAGAGGCTGGGGAATCTTCTCCCTATTTATTATATTGGAAACATTTTTTACCTTGAATCCCTGGAGGACGAGTGCATCTTTTATTTCTTCGGGAACAACATAAGAATCTATGCCCTTCAATACGATATGCAGGCCTTTAGCACTTTTAAGCTGGTATGTGTAGAAACTTGTTTTATTTTTTTCAAACTCAGAAACCATTTTGCGGAAATCTGTTTCGCAAATTTGAGTTTTCGTTTCATCGATATTGCCACGTTTTATTGGAACAATGTGAAATTTTTTCTCACCAATGACCGAAATTAATTTCTTAATAAGAGCGTTTGAATTTTTTTCTCTCAAATAGATTGGTGGCGGCTTGGAGGTTTTGTTCGCGGATATATCAGGTGTGTCGTTGTCATCTTGCAATATTTGAAAACGATTAGTGGAAGATGCGCTGTTATCCCTAGATACCTTTGAAGCAGATGCAATTTTAGTAGACTTTGGGCTTCGCCCGCGCTTTCCCACAATAATATATCGGTCCATTCCGACTTGGACCTTGGGTTTTGGGCTACTCTTATTTACAGTGACTAATTGGGTAAGTGATGAATCGGATGATTTCGCTGATTTAAATGACGAAGTAGTAGGCAACTGTAATGTTAACGAATCGCTAGTTGGCATTGGACAAAGCGAAGTTGATCGCTGACGAAAAATTGGCTTAGACGTTAAAAAAAGTCTATCATTAGGTTTTTTATTTAGTTTGTTTAAATTGAGATCATCAGAACTCACAGTAAGTCTATCACCAGATTTTTTATTTTTATTGCTATCATTAAGATCATCAGAGCTCACAGTAAGATAGGCATTTCTACCGTTATAACTCACTTCACAATTATTTGTTTTTGAAGTACTCATATAGAGTATTCCTCAAGGGCAATTTGTAAGTGTATTCCTCAAGGGCACTTTGAGTTATTTTGTTTACGGTTGTTTTTGTTTTAGTTATTACTTTCTATGTAAAAAATATTAGCAAAGCAAAAAAAAGCTTGTTTATCAAAGTTAATGTACAACGAATATTATGTACTACAAATATTTTTTGTATGGTTTTTTTTGTTTAGCATGTATGTAAAAAAAAATTCCGCTAATACGTCTGTTCACTATGAAGGTACAACGAGAACTGAGAAAAATAATATGACATTTTTCTCTTTATTTATTTAATTTAGTTTTCGTATAGGAACTGTGATATTTTTGATGATATGAAAATTTGGTATGTTCGTTCTTTTTAATGTTTATTTTTTTAATATATGTATGTGTATGTTCTTTAATAATATGTTCTTTAAAATATGATTTTATTTTTTAAATATATGATTGGCTTTCATAAAAGTAAACCATATTCAATTTAGTAACTTTTTATTTAACTTAAGTGTTTTTCGTGGTTGCAGTGCTTTTGGAAATCTAAAAGTTGACATCATTGTCCCCCACCACGGCCAGTGCTATCAGATGTAGAGATTTGTCACCAATGGCGACAATAGGACTTCATTTTTAACAATGAAAGTTTTGAAATGTCTTGGTAATTTACTTGGCAATATTTCAATTCCTTGGCGATATTTTTAGCTATATACATATGTATATGACATTTCAATAATTTGGATTAATGTTAAAAATATGGCATATTTTATGCGACGATGTTTTTCCAAAACATAAAATAAGAGTTGTTTTCTATATTTAAAGTTTCATTTTTATGAAACATAGTGGGGAAAACTTCCTTTTATAAATTGGAACTAGCATTTTGGATAATGAAGCGTAAAAAGTAGCATGTATACCAGTAAGGATATAAATTACTGAAAATAATGAATAGTGCAACAATTTGATTCAATAATTGGCGTGTGTACTTTAAGTAAATGTTAATTGTATGTTACCACGATACTTAAATATTTAATTTGATCCCGATGTTCAAGTTTAATTTTTCCTATTAAGAATCATCTGTTGGTATAAGTAATTTTTACTATGTTTTATACGACAGAATTTTTATATTATGGTAAGCTAATGTGTCTTTTATAAATTAGCTTTTGTTAATGTGAAAACATTTTCTATTTAAAATTTAACAATATTTGTTAAATAAAACTATGTATATTTTGTAAGTCATATAAAATACTTTATTATATTGGCGATTTTCGACTACTAATTTAGCTAGGAGGCTAAAAATAAATCTGGCATCACTGTGTAGCATTAATCAGGAATGAAACGCATGTGTATGTAGTATGTATGCACTACCACGCGTGGCCACGTGACAACCAAAAAAAATTTAGTAAACATCACAGTGGAACATCTTATAATTTTTCTCTCTAAATTTTGGAAGTCAAATATTTTAAATATGCGTCTAAATGAGATCATTGATAAATCTTTTAGCCATACATAAAGAAGTATACATATAAATCTTTTCACTTTTTAGAATCTTATGGTTTACTTATTATATTATATTTACACTCGAAATATACCTATAATTGGTAAAATAAACGAGAAATGTGGTTCATTTTACGAAAATATTCGTTATTTTTACGTTACGAAAACCTTCGTAGGTAGTACAAATGATATTTGTTTATTTGTGAATAATAAAATTTTGTATATTTACAAGTACTTTTTTCGTAAATTTACAAAAAATTATGTTTATATTACAAAAGAAATTTGTGAATAATGAAAAGCAATTACGTGTTATATACGAAATTTTGTATAAAATGGTTAAAATATAAAAATCTGCAAACATAATGGTGTCTATTCGGGAAAACGCGTCGAAGAGTGAAACTTTACATTAAAGTAAAAACAAAGTTTCAAAAATAGTTTTTGTGTCCTATACAATTCTAAAAAAAGGAGAGAGGTGTCTTAGGACACCCGGTTATAGCAATTGCTACTTAGCTATATAATACTATGTTCACCCTTATGTTTTTAAACGTGCTTAACACCTTATTCGTATTTAAGAGCTTAAACATGATGATTTTGAGATTGTTGTTTTGTTAAACATTTCAAATGAAGTGTTTTGTTAAACATCTGAAATGAAGTGTTTAAGATTTAAACACGTAAATAGAGTATGTTCAGTCCGTTTTTGATAACTCTGGCACCTTTGTTTTGTTATTAAATGGCGGCAGCTGATATATTATTTGGTAAGAAAGTAATTACTTGTTGTTTGAAAAGCATAATTATTCGTAATTTTTTACAAATACAATAATTGACAATAATACTGCCAAAACGACAACCTTAAACATCTCAAATATAATGTGAACGGTTGTGTTTAGTTCTTAGAAAACTCGTCTTAAACACAATTGTGCAAATGTCGTCGTTTGGTTTCTGGTTTGCTACAGACATAATGTATTTTGAATATACTGTACCGCAAACCAGAAACCAGCTGACGATGTATTAAACATGTTTAAAAACATAAGTGTGACCATAGTATAAAACAAACTTAATGTGTTTAAATTCGCCGCAAAATTTTTAAAACGTTTCCATTTATAACCCATTATTATCTTTTCTAGCGGAGCACGATTATATGAATATATTGTTTGTGGTCGGCGGCGGCGATTATTCGTCTTACAGTCGATCGGCAATGTTCTCTGGCTTGTGTTTATTTGCAAAAAATAATACAAAAACAAACTGAGCGATGTTTTTCATTGTTTTTGTTTTTGTTCAACTCATTTCAAAGAACCAAACAAAACAAATTCAAACAATTTGCTTCGTTTATTTTCGTACGCTGCTTTTAAGTACAAAGAAATCAAAACAAAAATAAATTTATAACTGTAATAGTGTCGGTTAATTTTGTTACGAAAATTATTTTCTAACCCCTGTATCTCGCCATAAATAGCAATAGCTATAACAATAGCTATAATAAAATAAACGTGAGAATTTCAACGCGTTGCTCTCTTTTTTAAGAAACGGTAAATTTTGTATGACAAACAAAAACAAATTTTTAGTATTTATGAAGTTTTGTTTTACATGTAAATTTCACCAAGTCGACGCGAACCAGAATGCCCACCAATATTTTTTCTTACATTTGAATAATAAATTTGCGATTAATCTATAATTCGTGGAAGTGAAGGTTGTAATAATTATGAGAAAATATAATTTTAGGGGAATTTTTGCAGGCTAGGTATTTTCCATACATTACATGCATACATATGTATGTATGTATGTATGCATGTACTTGCACTGAAACTCACGAATAAAACTGGCGATTATATCGAAAACTTATTTCTATTGCATTAATTTTTAATATAAAAACTGCATAATGTCAGGAAAAGAAATGAGGAAAAAATTAAATATTACACAAAACAGCAGGGGGCTACCGCGTATTTCGTTTCGAAAGAAATAACTTACGAATTCGAACGAATTGTACTGTGTATTACGATTTTCGTACTACTTGTTTCGAATTTACGAACGGTTTTTGTACTCTATCGAAAACTAAAAATCCCTTTCGAGACAGCAACTCTGTATTACGAACAATAAAAATCCCTTTCGAAAGGGCTACTCTGTAATACGAAAACGAGTGTCAGTTATGCAAAAAGCGTTCGGAAACGGTTCGAAAGACATTTTGTTAGTGACAACTTGAGACAAAAATAGAAAATAAATATTTCAATATAAATAAAAGGTGTTATAAACAAATTATACTTAATGTTTGATTTGCTAAAACATATTGCTTATTTATGTTGTTATAAATGTTTTAATATTTGTGATTTTGAAACATTCCAAGGAATACTAAAAAAATGACACAAATAAAAGCAATATGAAGAAGTGGTAAACTATATGTCTCTGCAGCCATACCTCGCAAGAGGGCATCTAAATGTTTCAGATGCTAAAAAGAAATCGTATAATAATCATCCTCGTCCAACCACAGCAAACACAATCCATTATAAAAAGTACAAGGAGCACTTAATTTTTCACACAAAATACGTATAACATTAAATTTTTTTACAAGGCAAAGATTTTTTTGTTATGGGATATTTTTTTCCATTTTGGTACTTTAGCAGCAGTGCTACCAACTTTTCATATAATATCCCATTCGTTTCTAAATACAACTCTGTAATCGTTTCGAACGAGTTACGCAGTACGGTTTAGCATTCGATTCGGAAATTTCTTTCGAAAAATTTTACTTTTCGAATCGAAATACGCGGTAGCCCCCCAGTTTTTATATATCAAAATATTTTCCGAAAAATTCACGAAACTTGTGTAGATTTAAAAATAACTTTGTCCAACAAACAAAATTACAACAACAAAATGTGTCTATTTTAAGATATTTCTATGAAATAAACGAAAAATATGGTAATATACTCGTATATGAAAATAATTTTAAGACAAATTTTTTGGAACAACGAAATTCTTAAAAAAATTTTCTGCGCGATCTAACATTTTCGTAAAATGTATGTTCGTTTCTTGCACAAAAATTAAACTACGAAATTTTTTTTTTCGTATTTGTAAGCATAAAATATATTGAGTGTAGGATATCACCTCTGCTTTTAATACTTTTAAGTATATTGCCAAGATAACTACGAAGGATATTAAGCACTGTAGTACTTCAAATCGTTTGCTTACAGGTGCCGGCTATACATATTATGAACATCTCAGTCGGATGTCTTACCAATTTCCACTTTTGAACTAGAACTTAAAATGCCGGAAAATAAAGTTATGTAGTTTCAACTTTCTCATTTCTGCCTGTTGAAAATTTGGAAAACAAATTCCTTCAGTTTCAGTATTTACAGCATTACTTTGATTGCAATATTACTCTTTGCTCTTCATTTTTCGGAAAATAGTACAAGTATGTGCATTTGTACACACGTATGTATTTTATTAAAAACAAGAAAATTCTTAGTTATTCAACCGTATTGCGTATGTCCAGTCGAATATTCGTTTACGACAATTTTGTATTTGATTAAACAAAACTTGTATAAGTTTTCTTTATCCTATGACAAAATTCTCGTAGATGAATATACGACTCGATATACGCAATACGGGTGATTGATTATTGTTATCTTAATTAATAAAAATATTTCATTCAATAAAAATTTAAATTACTGAACTTAAGCCCGATTAAGAAGTTATTCCTGATTAACAGTCTAATTCAAAAATAAATAAAAAATTCTCACATTATTATCTTATTTTATTTTTTTACTATTATTTTGCTTCAAACTGCACACTTCATATTAACGTTTTTGTAGCTATGCTACTTATGGGGCGATACAGGGGTTAGAAAATAATTTTCGTAACATAAATAATCGACACTATTACAGTTATAAATTTAGTTTTGTTTTGATTTCTTTGTACTTAAACCAGAGCACGGAAATAAACGAAACAAATTGTTTGATTTTCTTTTGTTTAATTCTTTGGAGTGAGAGAAACAAAAACAGTGAAAACGATTGCTCAATTTGTTCAAGGAAAAAAGAAAAAATGTTGTTGCTTTGCATTTGCGTATATACAGTGAATAGCGACAACAAACTACACCATTTCCAGTTGTATTTCAGAAGTTTCCAATTGTTTTTCAGAAATTTCTAAATATGTTTCAGAAGTTTCTAATTATAGTTCAGAAGTTTCTAATTATATTTCAGAAGTTTCCAATTATGTTTTAGAATTTTCTAATTGCATTTCAGAAAATTCTAATTGCTTTTCAGAAATTTCTAATTGCATTTCCGAATTTTCAAATTACATTTCAGAAACTTCCAATTGTATTTTAGAATTTTCCATTTGTATTTCAGAAATTTCTAAATGTATTTCAGACTGTTATGTGGATATATTATTTTTGTGCACCTACATTTTATAAAATCTAATCATTTCTAAGTATTGTATGTTAACATATTTTCAATAATATTCCAAACAGTTAACAGTTGCAGTTATTGTGTAATTATAACATAAGTATATTATTGCCGTATATGATATTATTAATATAACTTAGTATAATCTTATACATAGTAACAAAATCATAATGATAATTGTGCAAACAGAGATCAATACCTGGTTCCTGGTACCATATATATACGTATATTGTGCGAAAACCAAGTAACCTATACTTCTTTTGTATGTATGTAGTTCACAATAAAGTGGTATAATTCCTACACATATTGTTTATTTAAAACAAGTAAGAGTGCTATATTCGGCTGTGCCGAATCTTATATACCCTTTACCAACGTACGTACATATATATAGTATACAGACACGTACATACATATTTGTTTTGTGAAAAAATTTATAATTTTTTAAAGTTTCCATCTTTGGAGCTATAATTTTCATTTTTAAAATTTCATACACCAAACTTTTCTTTCAGAAGCATAAAATATATTCAATTTATAAAGAAAAAGAAAAAAATTTTTAGACCTATTTAATTTTACATAATACAAAAAGTGTAAGTTTTCCAACCCTGGAGTCATAATTTTGGATTTTTCTGATTATTGATACCAATCTAGTTCTTTAAAAAATGCATAAAATATGTTAAGTGAAAAAAGCAAGAACGAAATAAGTAAAAACTTAGTTTCATTTAATTCCTTTAATATTAAAAAAAATCAGTTAAGTGCGACTTTGAATCGCGCACGAAAGGAAGGTTTTTTGCTTTTTTGAAGTTTTTTTCAGTTAAAACGATTTTTTCAGTTTTGTCGCTTTTTTTTCGTTTTGGCGATTTTTTTCTGTTTTTTAGGTTTTTTTTTCGTTTTGGTGATTTTTTTCATTTTGGCAATTTTTTTTTCATTTTGGCGATTTTCTTTCATTTTGGCGATTTTTGTTTTCATTTTAGCAATTTTTCCGTTTTTTTGCGATTTATTTTAGTCTTAGAAATTTTTTTTTAATTTGGTGCTTTTTTTCGTTTTGGCGATTTTTTTTCTGTTATTTAGGTTTTTTCTTTTTTTTGGCGATTTTTTTCATTTTGGCGATTTTTTTCTGTTTTTAAGGGGTTTTTTCGTTTTGGCGATTTTTTTTTCATTTTGACGATTTTTTTCTGTTTTTTAGGGTTTTTTTTCGTTTTGGTGATTTTTTCATTTTGGCGATTTTTTTTCATTTTGGCGATTTTTTTCTGTTTTTTAGGTTTTTTTTCGTTTTGGCGATTTTTTTTCATTTTAGCAATTTTTCCGTTTTTTGCGATTTATTTTAGTTTTAAAATTTTTTTTTAATTTGGTGCTTTTTTTCGTTTTGGCGATTTTTTTTTCTGTTTTTGGCTTTTTTTCATTTTGGCGATTTTTTGTTTTTTGGGGTTTTTTTCGTTTTGGCGATTTTTTTCATTTTGGCGATTTTTTTTTTTATTTTGGCGATTTTTTCTGTTTTTTAGGGTTTTTTTCGTTTTGGTGATTTTTTTCATTATGGCGATTTTCATTTTGGCGATTTTCTTTCATTTTGGCGATTTTTGTTTTCATTTTAGCAATTTTTCCGTTTGTTTTTGCGATTTATTTTAGTCTTAGAATTTTTTTTTTAATTTGGTGCTTTTTTTCGTTTTGGCGATTTTTTCTTGTTTTTGGCGATTTTTTTCGGTTTGGCGATTTTATAATTTTTTATTTTTTCAGTTTTACCGTTTTTGAAAATTTCAAGAGTTTTGCTCTTACGGTTTCCAAGATACAGCAAATAGTCAAAATTACATAGTCAAAATTGCATTAACTGATGGAACACCCTTTAATGTAAATTTTTTTAAATTTTAGTGTTAATTTTTGTAGTCTGAATAAAAATACACTAACCTTACACATTTCAAGTGTATATACATACATACATACAATTGTATGTATATTACATGGGATTTTAACATTTTTCGTTGCTCGTTTTGGAACACCCTTTAATTTCCAATTCTCATGTATTTGTTGTTGTAGCGGCCAAAGGTCTACATACTGTGTCCAAATTTCAGGTCTGTAGCTCTTACGGTTCTCGAGAAAATACTAATATAGTTTTAGACATAGTTAATTTTACATAACACAAAAAGTTAAAGTTTTCCAACCCTGGAAACGTCTTTTTAATTTTTTTGTATTTTTTTAACCGACTTCAAAAAAAGAAGGAGGTTAACAATTCGTCACTATTTTTTTTTAGGTATGTAGGTCCATAACTCGGTGCATTTTAGACCGATTGTAAAAATTTTTTTGTTGTCTGAGAGGGTATAGCTTCCCATTGGTCCCATTTGAAAAAAGTGGGCGGGGTCACGCCCACAATTTTTTAAATTTGATTTATTGATCTTCTACTTATTTGATTGCTGCGAAACCTAGCAAACATCTTTGGTTCTTGTAATTAAAAAATTTTTAAGTTGAAAAAATGGGCGGGGCTACGCCCATTAAAATGTATTATAACATTACACGTGTTTCTACTTAACCGATTTTTACGAAACTTAGCACACACCTTGAACTCTAAAATAGACACAATTTTCTTTAAAAAAAAAGGGCGGGGTTACGCCCATTAAAATTTTATATATTTCACAGGGTTCTATTTCACCGATTTTTACGAAACTTGGCACACACCCTAAGCTATAATCAATGCACAAAATTGCGTTAAAAAAGTGGGCGGGGCACGCCTATTAAACTTTAGTATAATATTTCATGTGCTTGTATTTAACCAATATTGACGAAACTTGGCACACACCCTAAGCTTTAATAAAGCCATAAAATTGCGTTAAAAAAGTGGGCGGGGTCACGCCTACAATTTTTTAAATTTGATTTTGTGATCTTCTACTCATTTGATTGCTGCGAAACCTAGCAAACATCTTTGGTTTTTGTAATTACAAAATTTTTAAGTTGAAAAAATGGGTGGGGCTACGCCCATTAAAATGTATTATAACATTACACGTGGTTCTACTTAACCGATTTTTACGAAACTTAGCACACACCTTGAACTCTTAAAAATACACAATCTTGTTTTAAAAAAGGGGCGTAGCCACGCCCCTTAAAATTTAACACTTAATTTCACGTGCTTTTACTTCATCGATTTTTACGAAACTGGACCATATTTCCAAATAAAGAAAGATACTTACAAATAAATTTTTTTTGAATTGACCAGAATTTAAAAGTATTCACTAAAAAGGTAAAAATAAAACTTTTTAAAAAAAATTAAACCGACTTCAAAAATAAGCACTAAAAAGCAACAAATAACATAGATCTAGTTAAATAAAAGATTTTTATATATGTTACCTACAGTGCCGTTTGAAGTTGGTGCCAGTAATACTGGTACTAAGCACATAGGAACATGCCCGGTAAAAAAACTGCAAGTAATTTTTATGTACATATGTATCTGCTTAGTTACCAATGTTGCTGGCACCAACTTCAAACGGCACTGTAGGTAACATATATAAAAATCTTTTATTTAACTAGATCTATGTTATTTGTTGCTTTTTAGTGCTTATTTTTGAAGTCGGTTTAATTTTTTTTAAAAAGTTTTATTAATTTAAAATTCCAATTTTAGTCGTACTGAAGTGTAAAATATGTACATTTATTAAAAAAAATAAAAATTTGTTTTCGGGAGTTACTTTTATATGGCAAAATGAAGTTTAAGTTTTCCAGCTCTGCAATCGTCTGCCCGATTTTGCTGAATTTCAATACCAATCTATTTTGGAAAATTTCTGACACACCAGTCCAAGAACGAAGTCTCTAGCTCTTCTGGGAGCTTTGGAAAACAGATTTCACGTACAGACAGACGGACAGACGGACATCGCTTATTCGTCTTCCCTATGCATAAGGATCCAGAATATATATATTTTATGGATCGCTTATTGATATTATAGAAATTACAAATGGAATGACAAACCTATATATACCCTTTTACCATTTTTGTTGGTAAAGGGTATAAAAATAAAAATTTGTTTTCGGGAGTTACTTTTATATGGCAAAATGAAGTTTAAGTTTTCCAGCTCTGCAATCGTCTGCCCGATTTTGCTGAATTTCAATACCAATCTATTTTGGAAAATTTCTGACACACCAGTCCAAGAACGAAGTCTCTAGCTCTTCTGGGAGCTTCGGAAAACCGATTTCACGTACAGACAGACGGACAGACGGACAGACGGACAGACGGACATCGCTTATTCGTCTTCCCTATGCATAAGGATCCAGAATATATATATTTTATGGATCGCTTATTGATATTATAGAAATTACAAACGGAATGACAAACCTATATATACCCTTTTACCATTTTTGTTGGTAAAGGGTATAAAAAAAACCCCAAAATTTTATACAGAATAATGTATATAAATATCTGAAATAAAAATGGAAAATTCTGAAATACAATTGGAAGTTTCTGAAATGTAATTTGAAAATTCGGAAATGCAATTAGAAATTTCTAAAAAACAATTAGAAATTTCTGAAAAGCAATTAGAAATTTCTGAAAAGCAATTAGAATTTTATGAAATGCAAGTAGAAAATTCTGAAACATAATTGGAAACTTCTGGAGTGTAATTAGAAACTTCTGAACTATAATTAGAAACTTCTGAAACATATTTAGAAATTTCTGAAAAACAATTGGAAACTTCTGAAATACAACTGGAAATGGTGTAATAAGACAAAGTTGTTTGTGTATTTCGTATTGCTGGTACTGCATGTGTGCATGTGTATTTCGAATTGCTAGGACTGAGTGTGTGCTGTGAGCAGTGATGGGAAAGTTAGTACTATCTATATTTACTATACCATTTAACATGAAAAAGGACCGTAACACATTTGATACTCTCACGGACAACTTAGATATGCAGTCAGAAGACGCGCGCATGCATATATTTTTGAAAATAATTAATTTTTTTTTCGAAAAATGGAACTTTATTAGTAATACTCTTTTAGAAAAATGTAACCTTTCACAATTAAACATCAACGAAAAACATATTTCATGCAATGATATTTTATGTGGCACAGAAGGTTATCTATTGAAACAACTGTTTTAATTTAGTTTAAAGAAAATTTGAAAATTATATTAAGCTCTAAGGGCAAAAGTGGACTTTGACAATGAAATGTTAGTTTGGTTTGGTAAGTTTCCCCCTGAAAATATTTAATCTGGTAAAATCAACATCATTATACCACTTTTAATTAAAATGTTCCCAGGGAAAAGAAAAATTTTTAAAATATGGACAATTAATATAGAGCATTGACTGTATGGAAGAACTGAAACCGTTACCAACATAGAATATATGCAGTTTCTGGGGGTTATTATGTAATCCGAATCGAACGGAAATGTGTTAATAACATACATATTCGAACAGTTTTCGTTTCGAATCGAATTACATAATAACCCCCCTGGTCTACATTGGATGAAAATAAAAACGCATTACATGAATACATGTTTCCTGATAAATCAGAATTTGTCCGTCGAAATATCGAAAGGATTTTCTCTTACGAAAATCTCATGAAAATAAAATAAAGGAAGAGCCTTCGTAATCTGTAACTCGCTAAACCTAAATCTCTATAGCTAAAAATCTATAAAATCAATTTATCGATTTTCGGCTACGAATGCAATTTCCAAACGTGTATTGATAAATCAGGTAATGGCTTAAAAACGTAATTCGCCGAAATTGTATTGTTTTATGTCATCGCCAAAAATTTTAAATTTTCTATTTGTTCAGCATTTTAGGGATCGAATTCAGCTTTAGCGAGCTACGGAATACGGGGGGCGCAAGCCTTATGTTCCCACAGTATTAAGTCTAATCCAGGCTATACCTATTTGTATATTTGTACTTATATGTTCCTATTTTATATCTTTGTAAATGAATTTTGTATACTTTTTTGTTAATAAAATTTAAATAGAAAATATAATTTATGGTCTTCTCGGGATCAAAAAAGTACTGAATTTTGTTTTTTTTTTGATACCGAAATGCAAATCTCATTTCCCATCACTGGCTGTGAGTATTGAAACCAGCGTTACCATTTGTCAAGTTTTCCCTTTTCTTTGGAATTTTTTTGATGATGTATGAAAACCCTAAACAAAAATATGTATTTAGTTAAATGAAGGTTAGCCGCGAATAACGTTTTAAGTGACAAAATAATAATTTTTCAGGAGAGCCAAAAAACGTATTTTAAAGCAAGATTGGTTTTTTCGTTTAAATTTTTTTAGCTTATCGAAAATAATGACAACTAGCATTAGCTTTTCTTTTTGTATCTCTGCTACATTTATCAATTATTTTCAACAATTTCGTTTGCATGATTTTATTAGTTACTTACAAAGTTTTCCACCGACTGATTGGATTGTAATTGTATTTTGACGGCGATAAGATGCATAATTTTGGATGGTTTGATGTTTGAACAACGCAAGAGAGTTATGTTAACGTTAATCTGTGAAAAAACTGGTTTTTTAAAAAATGTCTTTTACAACGTTATTCGCGGCTGTGCTTCAAATATCTAAATTAGTAGGTGACAAGTGGTCAAGTTTTATACCATTGAATGCTGCTTCAAAAATTCTTTTCGATGATACCAAATTTTATTTACATATGTCGTCTTGGAGCAAAGTACCAAAATATTCGAAAAACTGAAAAAAAATACCTTTTTTAAAAATAGTACAGCTCACGGATGGTCAAAGCTAGAACCAAAATATTTTGGGAATCATCATAAAACATATCAAACTTTATTTTCAGAGGGGTAACAAAAGCACTTTTTCTCTTCCATACAAGTTGAGTCGTTATAATATTTATTAATGTATGTGATATTTTTATTAAGATCTCTAAATCTAAATCTAAATATGAATTTTTTATTTAGTTTTTTTATTATATGTTATGGTTTTGATTTTAATCGGTTTTATATTTTTAAATAAAATGAATTCCAAATACAATTTTATGTTTTCTTTTAAAATTTTGGTACTTTTGTAGAAAAAAGTTTTTGTATTTGAATAAAAGTATTTTTTTCAGATTTAAGAAGTTTTTTAAAAATTACATATGGTAACGCTGATTGAAACACACAGCCACTGCTGCCAGATGTGAAGATTTATCGTCATTTCGACGATTTTTGGTGCCGAAATAGCAAAATGACGATTTGACAATTTTTTCCTTAAAATGGACGATTTTCCAACAGTTGAAATGGGTAGCTTTTTATGAAAAGTCTACTTTTAAAATTCATATGTATATGCATAACCAATAAAAGATTTTGGTGTAATTTTGCAGACTCTTTCTAACCCGCAGTTTTTAACTTAATAATTAAGTACATATTTAGCTAATTTTTATTTAAAATTAAGTTGTAATTAAATACGATTTCATCTTTTAAGTGGTTAATTATAGTTCTTATTAAATTACGTTGAAAGTACGGCAGCATCGCAAAACTTCTAAAGAACAGCTGCTTAGCATACACAAAAATGTTAGGTTATAAACATGTAGAAAATTAAAATTGCATAAAAACTCATTTTATGAAATCAAACGAACATTGCAATACATTTTTCTATTACCTTATTCCATAATATGTAACTTTGTATTGTATATGTTATATATTTATGAAATTTAAACGAAATTCTTCTTAACCCGACCACATGATGTTTTCAACCCGACCACATGATGTCATGTGTATGTTTTCAATAAACACATACACGCATAAAAACATATGGTACGTTCATAAAACTTAAGTAGTATTTAATTACTCAAGGTTGGGTATTTAATTATTATTTAATTATGCACTCAAAAACACAATTTCGTATTTAATTAGAACTTAAAAATAATTACAGTTTGATTAGCCAGTCAAAAACTGGGGGTTAATCATTTATTGTTTAATTTAAAAATATTTATTTGTTGATGCTTTAGGGTTCAATTCAGAAGAAATTCTGAGCCATTAGTAAAATTTCTTTTGGGTGAGTTTGATTTAAAAATAACCAATGATCCATTACAACATATAACAAAATGCAATACCACTATCGATGCAATTTTTTCAAAGCACCTTGAAAAAATCCAATCGCAAATCATATTTTAGCTAACACAAACCAATTATTACTACAGTAGATTATAATGATTGAGTTTTTGAAACTTCTATAAATGTAAAAAATTTTTTTATAGCTATTCAAAACACAAAAAAGTAATAGGTATGAATAATTTTATAATATCAATTAAAATATTTGTAATGTCAATTAGAAAATTAATTAAATGTTTACCTATAAACAATCATTATATAATATAATTTTATTGCATTGTTATTTAACACTTCAGTTTGTTTTATATAACCAAAGAGCATAGCTACAACCGGGTGTCCTAAGACACCTCTCTTCTTTTTTTTAACTACAGGACTGCCAAATTTTACGCAAATAAACTTATCGCATACTTTTCTTGTTAAGTTTGGAAAAATAGGGAAGGCAAAAATGTATCCTTCTTTTCTTACTTTTTTGTACTATTTAGACCTTATTTAATTTTACCGGTAATTAAAATTTATAGATTTAAAAATAATGGGCTGTGGGGTTTTCCTACATTTTATAAATGTAATATGACTTTTATAAAAAATTATGATACCGGTTTTGCTTTAATATTTTTTTGTTTTGTTAAATTTAGAATAATGCAATAAATAATTTTTTTTAAACTTTTTTGAGAATAGAAATAAATTTGATTAATATAATATGTTATAACTATATATCAACTTTAACTTAAATTAAAATTAAAATAATTAAAAATAATTTTATATGGTTTGCTCCATTTTTAGACAATAAAGCTGAAGTAGGCAACTCTGATTCTATTATTCTGTGTATGGTTTAATGTGTGTTGTTCTTATGGTAGAATTATTCGATTCGTATCATGTGGTCGTATATTTTAAATCTGTATGCTAGTTAGTAAAAACGTGAGGCTGCCAGCAAACGTGTCAGCTCTTCTTGTATTTCTCTTCGCTTTATAGGTGCTTGTGTATGTACATACATATGTAAAAGAGAAGTTGACGTAAAAACCTATTTTCTGTAGATTCTACCTCACATACGTTACGATACATATTAAATAAACAGCGACATGCATTATTTATGTTACAGATTTTGTCAGCTGATCCATCAACTCACGATACGAATTGACTAATTCTACCATTACTCTCAATAAGTTTCTCTCGTTACTTTTTACATTTTTTATATCAGCATCCATTCATACATGCATGTATGTATGGATGTGCAATATTTGCTTATGAAACACTAGCCCTATGACAAAATTCACTAAAATATAGTGTATGTCTTATGTTCATCTACACAAGAATTGTACTTTCACTGCTATAGGCAGACAAGGAGATTTCTAAATGTGTATATTTCCATGAGTTGAAAAATCACTGTGATGTGATCGCGTAGTGTATATGTAAACATACGCAAAGATAGAGTTCATATCTTACCCTTTGTATAATACATTAAATAATGTACAGTTTATTTTCGTACACTGGTTATTAACATGATCTTTGCATGCGAGTGAGGAGTTGATGTGAAAACCTAGATATTTAACCTTTTCTACGTAAACAAGTGGAGTGTCACCCAAACTAACAGCTGATTGAAATGAAGCTTGTTCTTGCTAATGGGTAATAAAACAGATTTAGCAGAATTGAGCATAAAGTTTTTAGGTCTTCGGTAAGCTTATAGGACATATCATCAACAAGGCCAATACGGCTGGATATCATCAGCATATGCATGAATATTGACAAAACTAACGACATTAAATATATCATTGATATAAATGCTGAAGAGCAAAGGTCCAAGAACTGAGCCTAGAGGGACGCCAGAATTCACACACATAAACGCTGATTCCCTTGAACCAACAACTACTTTTTGTAAGCGTTCAGAAAGGTAGTCACTTATTAGCAACACTGCGCTATGATTAAACCCAAAGAAGCACTCCAGTTTTCTACAAAGAATAGAATGATTTATTTTATCAAAATCTAATAAGAACATCAGCCACAAGTCACCCGTATATACGCAGGTCTGATATCATCAAGTACTTTTAGTACAGCAGTAATATATCTATGGTTAAAACGAAACCCAGATTGGGACATTAATGATTCAAACACCTTACCGAGAACAGAAAGTATACTTATGGGCCTAAAATCACTGGGAACAGTCGGAGAGCTCTCAACTGGTATAATCCTACCAATTTTCTATACTTTTGGGAAAGTGGAAGTTGTGAAGCAATGATTAAAAATGTGTGTAATCAATCGTATACACACACCATCCTCCTCAATGGCATTGGAACGAATGCTCATCACAGTTCTATATACTTCATCATCAGATAATGTGGAAAACTCAAATATATGTGGGCAGTCATATGAATACTGAATATTAGATAAGTCAGGGTTGTTTAAATTATTTACGGAGAAAAAATTATTTAAAGTGTTAGGGTCAATAAGGCAATCCAAGTTTCCACACGAGTAGATATCTAAGTTCTTTATATTTTTCGAAAGCTGTCCAGATGGTAGGGACGTACTAAGCTTCCGAGAAAAGTAATTTTTTTTAGCTTCTCTTGTAATCAAATTAGCACGATTTCTGGCTCAATTATACAAAGTCCTGTTTGAAGTTGATGGATTCTTTTTCTACCTGCTGTAACAGCGATAGACTGATTTACAGTTGCATTGAACCATGGAAAAAAATGGTTTTTGATTAAAAAACTAAGCACTGGTACATGTTGCTTATAAATGTCAAGAATTGATGCTAGAAATAAATCTAATTTGCTATCTACAGTCGATTCATACCAGCAATCCGTTAAATTTAGGCATCGGAAATAACGATTATTTTCCAAATTTAAACTGAAAAAATCACAATAATAGAGAAGTGCTACGTGCAAAAGGAATATACCAATACACTCCGTCTTACATAGATGCAATGATTTTTATTTATTCCTCACAAAATAACAGTTACTTCTTGATTTTTATTTATTCCTAAAAAAATAATAGTTATTTCTTGATTTTTATTTATTCCTCAGAAAATAAGAGTTATTTCTTGATTTTTATTTATCTTTGTGAAGGAGTTATTTTGTGACTTTTATTGATTCCTCATTGGCAAACTATGTATGTGCTGTTTTATACAGTGATGTCTTTAATTAGAGCTGGCAAACTATCGATAGTACTATCGATAGTTTTATTTCCATTAGACTATCGATAGTTTTTTCTCGATAGCGATACTATCGTTGAAAAAATTTATTACCAAATTGGCAATAAACTCGATAAAATTTAACATATTGGCTTTCTTTTATTGAAAATACATATAAGTACATATTAGTCATAACGTCATAACTCAAAGTAATAAATTTATGGACTTAGTAATACAGACTTCGTGTGTAACGGATCGATTCTTGATAGAAGAAGACTTTTTAATATCTCCACTGAGTTGTATGTAAGTTGAAAACTAAACTCATTTGAAAATTAAATTTAACATTCCCAACTCTTCGTCTCCTGCTGACATGAAATGACTTACTTTAACACTAACTTCAAGTAACAAAAAAAAAATTACGCTGTTAGAGTTTTGCCTAGCAGAATTGATGGTTGTGGAATAGAGACGGAATATATCCTTTTGTGTACTATCTCCTTTTTTATCATCTTTTATTTTAACTGAGTTGCTTAAACAGATTCCTTAACAGCCGTGTTAGGTTAGGTTGAAAAGAGGGAAGATTATTGGGAAGATACCCCAATATAAACTTTAACCAAACATTAACATTTTAAGTCATCACTTAACATTAACTAGAAATCAATGTTAAAGTTAGTCATTTTAAGTTACGTCTAGACCTCAAGTAACATATATAGATAGTATCGATAGTTTTCCAACAAACTATGGAAAATCTCGAATGGCGTGACTATCGATAGTTTGCCAGCTCTATCCATAATATGGAATCATGGACTCATCGATGATAACTTCATAATACTGAGGCCAGTACTTCATGGCCCACTCATAAACATGACCAAGCTCTTGGTTTAAAGTCCTTACACATTCACTAACAGCAGTGCTGCTACAACTAATCTGCCTTATCGTGGTTGGCGTATTTCAAATACGACTACGACTGTTTGGTAATATATTAAAGAAGACTGGAACAGTTTTTCTTTAATCTATTACCAAACAGTCGTAGTCGTATTTGGAATACGCCAACCACGATAAAGCAGAATATAAAGCTGAACATCATCTGCATACAATCTAAGCTTACAGTGGTCGAGTTTGCCTTGAAGATCGGTACGTATATCGAAAAAAGTAGCGGGCCTAAGATCGGGCTTTGTGGAACACCCCGAATTAATGGCAAAGAGCTGGAAACTGATGTAGGGTTTCAACATATTGACATCGACCAACTAGGTATGAGTATATGAGATTTGTGACAGTTGATGCAAATCCGAACATAAGTTTAAGTTTAAGACACAACATGTTATAGTCAACAGTATCAAACGCTCTAGAATGATCTAAGAGAACTGAAAATTTAACTTTATTGCGAAAGTCGTTATACAACTATGATTTTTACGAAAGCCAGATTACCGGTCAGTGAGCATATTATTGTCTTCAAGATACTGCGTAACTTAGATATGAATTAACCTTTCAAATGCTTTTGATAAGAATGGAAATATTGGCATGGGCCTGTAAACAGAATTAGACTTAGGTACTCGTATAGGAATAATCTTAGCAATTTTCTACATTTTGGGATACCGGTTGGTAGTAAATATCTTGTTAAAAACAAATGTTATAAAAGGAAGAAGTTTTGGAATAAGTATTTTTAAAAACCTTGGATCCAACCCATACACACCAATTGCATTGGATTTTATTGACAGCAGGGTGGATAAGACATAGGCTTGCCAGATGTAATTTACCAAAAAGCTTGACATTGACCAAAAAAAAAAACTTGATTTTGAAAAAAAACTTGACAAATAAAAACACTCATTCTATTGTTTTTTATTTAAGTTTTTATTATATTTTCATACAAATTATTAGAATAAGAACAAAAGTATCATAAAAAGTAAAAATAGCAGAAACAATATAAAAGAAACAAAAAACAATATAATAATAAAAATTCAGTCTTTATATAATTTAAAGAGAACTCATTACTCGTTAAAACAAATTAACAAACAAAAATATAAACTCACTTTTTTCCAAAAACTTCAATGTACGTATTGCAACTTAGCTGTTCAATGTTGTCAATTTACTAGTGTTGAGTAATGGGGTAAATATCATATTTTATTCCTTCTCTTCTTCTTTTTAAATGTTCTACATTTTTAAAAGTCTAACAATACTTACAACAGGCCGTTCACAACTACCATAGTTGTAGCTAATACAATCTACAATCTACAGTAGGTTGTGAATTGGGTAAATATCATGAGAGAAATTGTAATAATGAGAATTGGTTATTTAAGATGTTGGCATACATAGTACTGGGCTCTTGACTACAACGTTTGCCAACGCCAATTTCGCGGATCGTTTGCCATGTTTTCTTCGAGTCTATAGCAGCAGAGAACTTTGAAGCATAATAGTCAAACTTAACTTTTTAAATTAAATAGTTAGTTATGTTACGTTATAGGCGATATTCTTCATGCAATTCTGTGGTTTTGAAACGTTTCCGTCGAGGATATAGAAAATCTCTACGGTTAATCGCTTGTTCTATGTAATGAGTGAACCAAAATTGTTTAGGTTGTATTGCAGGAAAGATCATCAACAGAAAAGCTATATCATACACTCCAATCAATACTGAAAAATTCTTCTAAGGCTAGAATATTTTTAAAATCCCGATCTCTAACAAATTGTTCGGATACATTTAACTGAAAATTATACGTCACAAAAATTAGGTCATGACGTGAAAAACAGGATGTAGACAGTTGGTCATAAAGCAATACCTTCGAAATATCACTGACAAAGAAAAAGTCAAGAAGTATATTGCTGGTACTCGTAAAATGTGTAGCAATATTTGTGTTAGGGGAATTATGTCTTAAATTAGACGTGACATAGCCATAATGCCATAGCCATAACCAAATCAAAATTCAATTGGTTTCTATGGTGAGAGTTATGGCGTTATGGCGAATCATCTAAAATCAAATACAGTGTTGCCCATTAGGTTGGTTCGAAGGGCTGTTTTCTATGGCTATGGTTATGTCACGTCTGATTGAGCCTTAAGCCCAAGTGTAAGCATTTTGTTAGTTAGATTATTGTTTACTAGAATGTTTGAATTAAAATCGCCTGTAATAATGTGACAGTATATGTTTCAAGAGTATGGAAATACAATCATTAGGTCTATACACACAGCCTAAGAGTAAAGTCCATCAATCAAAATTAACTTCCAGAAATAAGTATTCTAATAGATTTTCAGATCTATCGGCACCAGTATATTTGTAGATTCTGTATATTTACTGAGAACTTTAATTGCAATTCCTTTTTTTACATAAATCGCCACACCCCATACCCATCTCTATTAACTCTCCTGATAATGTAGCCATGCAAAGAAATTCATGAATCAGAAAAATCAGATTTAAATCATGTCTCAGATACACATATCAAATTAACGCTAGAGTTGTCAAAAATAAATCTAAACTCTTCAATTTTAGGTGTCAAGCTTTGGGGATTTGATATGACAAATTTTAATACCGCTCCTTTGAGTGGCCAAAACTTTTATCATCATCCCAATACCGCCTCTAGAATAAGCCCTGTTACCAAGATAAGATAACGCATGGGAAGTATATTTGGGGTATTAAGTGTCCTAAGTGTCATAATGTCTTAACATTTTAACATAGTTTAAAAAAATTGTTGTGGCTCAAACAAAAAGGTCATAAAGTAATAAGACTTTCTCAGCTATGTTTATTGTTTGTCATAACCAGGGTTACCGCTGGGAACTTTAGAAAAGTCGCACAAAAGGTCGTTTTGTGAAAATAAAGTCGCATAAAAAAGTCGTTTGAGAAAATAAAAGTTGCACCTCTTTTTTTAACGTTTTTTATTAATAAAAAGCATAACAAAACAAAAAAAAAACAATTGAAACAAAAGAAAAAGCTTATTGCAAAATCCATTTTTATCATATTTCACAACACATGCAGTTGCATTATACATGCTTATATATGTACCCAGCAAAAAATTACACATTACCATATAATGACTTACTTTTCTGATTACCAAATTTCATTACTCGCTTACAAATCACATTACCTAAAGTTTGAAAAAATTATATACAAGTTGCTAAATGATGAGAATAATTTTTTTAGATTAAATAGATTACGTGAACAAGTTGCCAAATAAAAAAAGTAAGTACTTCTCAAGAATCGATTATTTTAGTCTCATGCCTTGATAAAATCATTAACTTGGTAATCCAGTAAGGAATAGCTTCCACCAAAAATGCTTCATTCCAAACCCGATTACCTTTTTTGAAATTTTTTGCTGGGTATGTACATGTTTTCATGTACCCTGAAGATTTTAGTTAAAACTATTCTTTGCAACTTCTACTGAAAATTTATGAAACATTTCTTGAATACATTTTATACATGACTTGCATGTTGCAAAAAAGTGATAAAAGTGTTTCCAAATGACCAATAATCTGTGAATTGCTTTTAAATTTTGCCGACGTTATTTTGCCGATTTTTTTTTTTTGATAAAAATAATCAAAAAACTTTTAATTTACTGTAAATGAACTGTTTTTTGAGAAGTTTCACAAAAAAGGGTAAAAAGTCGCAACAAAATTAAAAAAGTCGGAAAAGTCGGTGACAAAAAAAAGTCTCACAAAAAGTCGCAGACCGCTAAAAAATGGTCAAATTGCGACTTTAGTCGGGTGAACGGTAACCCTGGTCATAACTACATGTAGAAATGCGTGAGAGTTTACCAAAGGAATTGAGAGAGAGAGAGAGAGAGAGAGAGAGAGTAAGCAATGTACAAAGGTGCTAAAACCAAAATACAAATAAGTACAATATTTTTAATTGTAAATTATGAGGGGTTGCTCACAGCATTATATTTTTTTCGTGTTATTACTTTAAAACCTGTTAATTCATGAGTACCATCTGAATACCCCAATTATATTCTCATTAAAAAAAAATAAAAAAATAAAAAAAAATTTATACTAATATGATGGTAAGCTTGTAAGGGAAACAAATAATGCATATAGAGTTATGTATGTATTAGGGAAGCCAAACGGAAAATCCCGAACCCGGAAATCCCGGTATTTTCGGGATTTAGCAAATCCCGAGTCCCGGGATTTGTAAAATTCAATCCCGGGATTTCACTTTCGGGATTTCTTAGCAATTTTTATATAAAAAAACTTCATAAATTCAAATTTTCGTTGATTTTAAGATATTTTTTATAATTTATACGTACAGTTTTAACAATTTAATGACTATTCGTGACATATTCCTTATAAATTAACAATAAGAGCAAAATAAAATAAAACAATTTTTATAACATTAGTAATAAAATTTTACGGTTAGGTTCTTCTTTTGGAAGATCTATAAAATAGAAAACCACCAGTAACGCACTGTTAATGTAGAACAACAATTCAAACTGAATTTAATTTGAATGAAAAATGGGGATTAGGTTAGCAATTATCTTACGAAATAAAACCAAAAGAATCTTGATCTTATTTTGAAAAAATTTTTAAAATGTTTAAGCGATACATGGAAATTCATACAAATAAGTGGTAAAAGTAGTACCACTTTTTGTTACGAGTACTTTTCCTATACAAATCCCATTTCAAAAAATAATTATGTAAATGAATTCAAGACCTCAAAAGAAAGATTTAGGTTTTTCCAATCAAGAAAAAATCCCCAAAGCGAAAAAAACGCACCTAAACGAAAAAATCCAAAAACAAAACTTTACCAAATCGTAAAACGAAAGAATGCCAATACTACAAAAATTGTCAGCATGAAAAAATCTCTTCTAATTGATTTTAATGGAGGAATATGATTCCTATCAATATGTGCCTAAAACAAAAAGACTTGGTTTGTGAATCATTAAAAATAGTATAAAAAAATTCTGAGATGACATCAACAAGAAAATGGAGAGTGAAACTTGATATGTTTGGGCAAAAAATAAGCCTAATAATACGAGTCTGTATTAAAAAAAAAACAATGTGAGTCCGATCACAGGGGAGATGTGTAAACATCTAGTAATGAACAATTTTTTTTAAGTTGGAAGTACTTATGCTTTTAGTATATTTCTTTAAATTAATCAATCAAAAGTATCAAAACTTTCAATATTGTAAATACATAGGAATTTGCTGGTTTTTGGTTTGCTTTATTTAACTTATTTGGTTAGTAAATGTGCACACTGCAGTACATATGTACTGCATTTAAAATTGCAGTAAGGAGTAAATTTACTGATTACTGAAAAAACTCAGTAAATTTTTACTAATATGAAATTTAGTTTGCATTACCAGTAAAATCGTCGGGCCGTATTCATAATAAAATTGTAGCAAGTGGCAAAGTTTTTTAATTTTTGTATGAAAATATTTAGCCACTAAGTAGAATTTCATTATGTATGCGGGCATTACTGATTACTGAAAATTCAATGCACCTCATCATATAATTAATCATTTAGGCATTTTATAAAAATTGTAGAAAAAATTTTTAGTAATCAGTAAAAATTTACAAGTTAAAAAATTATTTTTACTGAAATTTTAGTAGTAGTACTGCAAAGTGCCCATCTATGGTAAATGCCTTTACTTTTACTTTTTAATTTTTAATTCCTTGCTGTTCTTGTTGCTGTGTACGCATTGCAATTAAAATAAAGCAATTATCAAGTTAAATAAAACAAACAAAAAACAATTTGAAATTTATTTGCTGGTGGTTCAGCGATGTCTATATGCATTTCATTGTTGCTGTAACAAATCGTCAGTAGACTTCAACCACACATTTTGAACAGTCACAAACCTCTTATCTTATGTACAGACTTTCAAAAACTATTTGAGAATTCACAAATAATAATATTTTTGAAAATCACAAAAGAAAAATAAGCATAGTAGGCTTAGAAACTTATACAAAACCCAGCAAATAATTTATATTCGATATGAATCTATTCTATTCGTCTACTGACGATTTGTTACAGCAACAATGAAATGCATATAGACATCGCTGAACCACCAGCAAATAAATTTCAAATTAAAATAAACTTGACAATATGTCGAATAATAAATTTCTTAGATACAAACAAAAAACAGCAAATTCCTATGTATTTACAATATTTTAAATAAGTTTGTGTTGCTTCTTTCAAACATTAATACACTCATACTTCATAATGCGGTCTGATGATGATCTTACTCAAAATTTGTGATTGTATTGTGAAACAGATTTTTACACCCTAGCGTATAGCGTATATCAATAAGATATATAAATTTTTGACTCTACTGTATGGAAAACTGCATGTATAGTAGTGGAATTATTAGTTGTGGGGGTTTGTGGAGAATTGTTCATATGCAAGTGGAAAACGTCAAATAAAAATGTTGATAAAGGTTGCGACTGTGGGTTTGCAAAATTTTTATTAAAATCTCCATCCATAATAATTGGCATGAGATGGAGATTGTTACCCAATTGTCGTGCACCAGCTTCAGTGTAAGGCAACAGTACGTAATGAAGATATGTTATAATATAATATTATAAATGATTTATAAAGACTGCTATATATCTTTTAAACAAAACACTATTTTATTTAAAAGCTTATACTTATTTTATTTATTTTATATTTTTCAACTTTTTAACCAAATTATCCCCACTGGCAACACTATTACACTTCACAAGCAATTTCTATTAAAATTAATTAATAATTGCTCCTGAAGGTATGCTTTAAAATTCGCTCACACAGATTTGATAACATCTTACTCAAAATTTGTGATTGTATTGTGAAAAAGATTTTTACCCCCTAGCGTATAGATGTTTATACATCAAAAGGGTTGACGATTAAATTTAAGGGACTAACATCTTAGATCTAAACTCGATCAATATAGATTTTAAATAAAAGGACTTGGTTGATACATTATAAAAAATAATATTTATTTATTTATTTATTTAATTATTATTATTGGTATTAATAATACTTTATATACAATATTTAATTATCATATCACACTAGATATTGTTTCTTATAAATTTTACAGTTTCTCTTTTAAATATGCTGAAATTCCTTTCTGCTTTTAAATTATTTGGCATTGTATTATATATTCTGAGTCCTTTATAGTATAATGTTCTTTGCATCGCTGCTGAAGTTGCACGTTGTATTCGGAAGTTATCAGAATTTCGCAGTTCGTAAGGTTGTACGTCGCCAACATATGTTATTTTTTCGCACAGATATTCTGGTGCATCGCCCATTCTAATTTTTAGAATAAAACATAATGTGTTTATTTCAAGTCTTTGTTTTACGTTAAGCCGTTTAAGTGCATCTAGCATCACATAAATATTTGTATATCGGTTGCATTTTAAAATACTACGCATCGCTTTATTTTGTAGTTTTTGCATTCTTTCTATTTGTGAATCTAAACAGCACGTATATAGAATTGTCGAGCCATACTCAAAATGTGGTTTTATCATGGTGTTATATACATTCGATGCAGTTACCGTCGATATTTTGTTTCTTATACGCTTAAAAAATGCTATTTTTTACCTATAAATAATTTCTCTAATGACTAGAATAAAATGGCGTATCAAAATATATTTCTTTTGGACAAGAAACACACTTATCAATATGGGTCCCAAATAAAAGGCCTTTATGAGTAGGTTTAAGGACTCCACATGAAGAAGGTATCAGTTGAACACAATATCAAAATAACGAGTTTCGCGAACTTTTATATTTGAACCCCATCTTGGATAGTACATATAAAATATCCGCTGACAAAGTAGCGGGCAATATGCTAGTCAGTTATCATTAGTTTTAAAAATGTCACTAAACTAGTTGAACCGTCGCGAAATAAATTGTAAATTTTGTGAACAAAATCCATAGAAGATTAAAGTGAGATTTTTAAAAATTTTAAGAACATGGTTTAAAAAAAAAGTTTAGTAAAATAAACTTGTTCATTTATAATAAATCAATTAAAAGAAAATGTGGACCTGATCGGAAATGTAGTTTAGAAGACTTCAAAGTTCGGTCAAAACTGCATTCTGAAATAGTAGCTTGCATTCCAAAATCGCATTGTTAATTCGGTCAAAAATATAGTCAAAAATATTTAGAATATATGGTAGTTCAGGAAAAGAAGAAAAAAAAGCGCCATTCATCACCGAAGTACAAAAGAAGACCACAAAGTGCAGGTTACGCGACCTCTGCAGAATAGATGATGAGTCATATTTCGCCGTCGAAGATAATGAATGACAGCCAAAGTATTACTTTGAGTCTTCCAATTACAAAGCACCCGAAAAAGCAAAGTTTATCCGACAGCCAAACTTTCCAGGAAAAGTTTTGTTGTGGTTAGCCATAAGCGAAAGTGGTATCAGTGAGTCAGTTTTTCTAAAGGTGGTGTAGCGGTGAATACCCAAGTCGCCACTAGCGACTTTATCCAAAAATATCCTGGTAAGGAAAAAATTGTATTTTGACCAGATTTGGCATCCTCACATTATGCGAAGATCATATTAGAGAACTTGAAGAAAACCACTTCAATTTGTGCCTAAGGAAATTAATCCCCCAATTTTCCACAATTCCTGCAGTAGATGTATGATATCAGGCAATTAAAATTTGAAATTCTTGGAAATTTTGCTGAAATTTCTAAAATTCTTGGAAATTTGTCTAAATTTGAGAAATTGTGTTTTTTTGTTTACATTAGGAGTTTTTTGTTTACATTAACTGTTTTTTGTTTATATTAAGTGTATGTATATTAGGCCGTGATCAATTCAGTTCTCGTTGTACCTTCATAGTGAACAGACGTAATAGCGGAATTTTTCTTACATACAAACTAAACAAAAAAACAAAAATCATAAAAAAAATATTCGTAGTACATATTAACTTTGATAAATTCAGCCTTTTTTTGCTTTGCTAATATTTTTACATATACAAGTAACAAAAACAAAAAAAAAACCGTAAACAAAAAAACACACAAAATACCCTTGAGGAATACTCTATATGAGTACCCCAAAGGAAAAAATAGTGAAGTGAGTTCTAACGGCAGAAATGCCTATTTTACTGTGAGTTTTGATGCTCATAATGATAACAATAAAAATAAAAAATCTGATAGTAGACTTGCTGTGAGTTCTGAAGCTCTTAACAAAAATCAAAAATCTGATAATAGACTTTCTCTAACGGCAAAACCACAGATTCGTCAGCGATCAACTTGGCTTTGTCCAATGCCAACTAGTGAATCGTTGACATTATTGCCTAGTACTTCCACATTTAACTCAGCGATATCATCCGCTTCGGGCTCGTGGTCATCACTTAAACAAGTTGTCACTGAAGATAAGAGCAGCCCAAAACCCAAGGTCCAAGTCGGAATGGACAGATAGATTACAATTTTAAAGCGCGGGCGAAGCCCAAATTCTACTAAAATTGCATCTGCTCCAAAGATGTCTAGGAATAACAGCGCATCCTCTACTAATCGGCAAAACCGTTTTAAAATATTTCATGATGACAATGACAAAACCGCTGAATCTGCGAATAAAACCTCCAAGCCGCCACCAATCTATTTAAGAGAAAAAAACTCAAACGCTCTCATTAAAAATTTAATTTCGGTCATTGGTGAGAATAAATTTCACATTATTGCAATAAAACGTGGTAATATTGATGAAACGAAAATTCAAACTTATGAAGAAAAAGATTTTCGCAAAATGGTTTCTGAATTTGAAAAAAGTAAAACAAATTTCTACACATATCAGCTCAAGAGTGCTAAAGGTATGCATATTGTGTTGAAGGGCATAGATTCCTATGTTGCTCCCGAGGAAGTAAAAGATGCTCTCGTCCTCCAGGGTTTTAAAGTAAAAAATGCATCGAACATAATAAATAGGGAAAAGATCCCTCAACCTCTATTTCGCGTTGAACTTGAGCCAAATAAAATAAAATTGAAAAAAAATGAGACCCATTCAATATATAATTTAAAATATCTCTTATATCGAAAAATAACCGTTGAAGAACTACACAAGCATTCAGGACCCGTACAGTGCCATAAATGTCAAGAATATGGCCATACTAAAACTTACTGCAAATTACCTACTGTTTGTGTTGTGTGCGGCGAGTTACACGGCACTGCTAGTTGCAATAAGCCAAAAGATCAAAGTGACAAAAAATGCAGTAATTGTGGAGGTAATCACACCGCTAACTACAGAGGTTGTCCTGTGTACTCTTTCGTCAAACAGACTATGAGGCAAACACCTAAATTGGCCCCAGCTCAATCAGCAAACGCTTTGTCAGCCACTTTTGCGCAAGTGAACCAACCAGTTAGTTTCCGTGTATCGTATGCCGATGCTGCTAAGACAAATTCTATTCATACACAAAATGTTTCACCACCAAATAACTCAACGAATGAAAACTCAAGCTTTAACTTTAGTCGCCTTGAAGCTACTATTGAGAATCTGGTGCAAACTATAAATAATTTTAGAACAAATACGACTGGCATGATGCAAGAAATGCTGCGAATGCAGAATACATTGCTTCAAGCTTTAGTTAACAAACCATGAACACGTTAAAAATATGTTTCTGGAACGCAAACGGCATTCGCCAACATAAAAATGCACTTGAGCACTTCCTCACGGAAAAAAATATTGATATAATGTTGGTTTCTGAGACTCATTTGACTTCGAGAAGCCTTTTTAAAATTTATGGCTACACCTTATATGATTCAAAGGACCCGAGAGGAAGAGCATGCGGTGGATCAGCAACTTTAATAAAGTCAAGACTCAAGCATTATATTATTGATAACATTTGTGAAGAACCTTTACAAGCAACGAATATTTGTGTCGAAAATTTTTGCACTAATTTTCTCATATCATAAATTTACTACCCTCCTAGATTCGCAATTACTGAGGATCAATATGAGGATTTTTACAAATCTCTGGCCCCTTGTTTCGTAGCAACTGGCGACTATAATGCTAAACATACGTTCTGGGGTTCGCGTCTTGTTGCACCCAGAGGTCGAGCGTTATTCAATACAATTTCGAAAATGGGCTTGGATGTCATTTCGAGTGGGGAGCCCACTTATTGGCCGACTGACATACATAAAATTCCGGATGTTATAGATTTTGGCGTCATAAAAAATATTTCTAGGGAATTAATTCACGTAGAAGCTTCCCTAGATCTATCGTCCGATCACTCTCCCACGATCGTTACAATCTGTATCCCACTGAGAAGTGCTCTACCTTACTCATATGTGAAGTTGGCCAGTAGTGTTAATTGGCTGCGTTTCAAAAAATATATTTAGTCATTGCACGGAAAACATTACACTAAGAACACCTGATGATGTTGAATCTAACATTGCCAATCTTAACGAAAATATTAAGCAGGCTGCTAAACATGCCACTACCTCCCATCCGCTGACTGGGTTTAATAGACTATATTCTACAGATATTGAACGTCTCGTATGTGAAAAAAGAAGAGCTAGAAGGGAATGGCAACAGCACAGATCACCCCAGAATAAAATTAGATTTAAAGAGTGCACTAAACGACTCCAAGAGCTGCTTGCACATGAAAAAACTGCATCTCTTAAAAACTATCTGGAAAATCTTGATGTCACACCAGCATCTAATTACTCTTTATGGCGCGCTGCTAGAAAGCTTAAAACACCCGTTGAGTTTAAACAAGAAGCGATACTGAAAAAGGTAACATATTTGCTGACCATTTAAAATACGTATTTACCCCAAACACATGTACTGGTGTAATTGATTTGCCAAATGTAGTCGCTCTACCCTCTCAACAAATAAAGTTTAAGACGCGTGATGTGCAAAAAATAATTGCTGAACTCCACCCGAAGAAAGCTCCTGGTTTTGATGGAATTAGTAACCAGATGCTGATGAAGTTGCCTCGTATTGCAATTAGAATACTGTTATTTATTTTTAATGCCATTTTACGACTGGAGTATTATCCACACAGCTGAAAACTTGCCAAAGTTAAAATGATTCCAAAGCCGGGCAAAGATCTTACCAAGGCTGAGTCATATAGGCCAATAAGTCTCCTATCAACAATGTCAAAGCTTTTCGAAAAACTGCTCATGACAAAATTGTCCCCAATTCTAGTTAGTAGTGGGTGCATACCGGACCATCAATTTGGTTTTAGAAGTCAGCATAGCACCATTGAACAAACTCATAGATTGGTTCAATTTATAAGAAGAACATTTGAAGAAAAGAAGTATTGTTCTGCGCTGTTTATCGACGTTTCTCAGGCATTTGATAAAGTGTGGCATGACGGCCTGATTTTAAAATTAAAAACATACCTGCCAATAAACGTTGTAAGTCTTTTGGAAAGTTACATTACTGCCCGGAAGTTCACTGTTGTGGAAGGAGACTTTATGAGCATGCCTGAAACTATCTCATGCGGTGTGCCACAGGGGAGTATACTGGGGCTAGTTTTGTATTTGATTTATACTTGTGATATGCCTCTCAGCAGTAATATCCACACTTTCACATTTGCTGATGATACAGCCTGCCTTAGTATGCATGAAAATCCTTACGAGGCATCCCGATATCTTCAAGAACACATTACCCAGCTGGAACTATGGTTAAACTTATGGAGAATTAAGGTAAACGAACAAAAGTGTGTTCAAGTAACATATACATTACGAAGAGATACTTGTTCACCCATTCGGATTAACAATCAAGTTGTCCCTCAACATACTCATGTGAAATATCTTGGTATACACCTTGATCGACGGCTTACTTGGAAACACCACATTGACTCTAAGTTAACCCAAATGAAACTAAAATTAACTCAGGTACATTGGCTGATTGGTAGAAATTCAACCCTCAGTCTAGATTGCAAACTTTTGATATACAAGTCGCTTTTGAAACCGATATGGTGCTATGGAATTCAAATTTGGGGCACTGCTTCAGCTTCAAATGTCGAGAGAATCCAACGAAGGCAAAATAAAATTTTGCGATTAATAACATCTGCTCCATGGTTTATAAAAAACTCAAATATACATCGTGATTTAAACATGCCACTAGTGATTGAAGAAATTGCAAAATATGCAGGCAAATATTTAACAAACCTCGAGTCACATCCTAATCCGCTTGCTCGTAATATTTTGAACTTTACTGGACACATCCGCCTAAAAAAGAGGAATACAAGGGCTCTTATACTCAACACTCCAGATGGGACTGCTTGAAAATAATTTTTATTTTATTTATTTTTTCTTCCTTTTGATTACCACTACTTATGTATTATTTATAACTATCTCTAAATTTATGTCCGACAGTAGTCGGGCCTAATAATTATATTTTAGATTTAAGATTTGAATACTTATTATTAGTTCATATTTGAAGATTCAATAAATGAAAAATATGTATTAAAAAAAAAATATTAGGCCGTGGGAATTTGTATGTTTGTGGGAATACGTTAAGGGAGTTCATAGGTTTGAGGTTTTCCTTTTTTATAATTTGTGTATAGGTACATATATGCCGACGGAAAAATCATGAAAACTATTTTTCCTATTGCCAACGGGAAAACGTGAAAGTTATTTTGTTTAATGCTAATGTAGGTGTTGCTAGACTGTCGGAGTTTAAGGCTGACCGTGATTTGGGTGGGTGGGGTTGTTGTTATAATATGTAACCATGCGAATTTGTGGGCGTATCTGTCTGGGGACGTTTGAGTCAGGCTGTGATTGGCAGGGGGCGGGTTGTAGTTGAGGTAGATCGATTGCGTGTATGTATGTATGCCTGTGAGAATTGAAGTCTAATCGTGATTTATGAGTTGCGAGGTGTTCTTGTAATATGTAACCGTGGGAATATGTGTGTACACTGAGAAAATTAAAAGCTTTAAAATCAAAGAAAAAACGTCTTTATAAAATTGTAACGAAAATATCTTTGTTAGAAGGAAAAAATCCTTGCATCAATGATTTATTCTTTAAACAAGCAAATGGTGCGTCTTTAACACAAACGACTAAAATTCTTTGAAGCTTAATCAAAGAAATTATCTTTTCCGTAAAGATAAAATATTTGCTACAACGATTAATTTCTTTGCTAATAAGGGATTGAAAAACGTATTTAAAATTAAAGACTTTTCTTTGTTTTTTTAAAGCTAAGCATCCTTGCTACAAAGACAAAGTCTGTAACTTTAAAGAATTTTGTCTTCAATGCATAAGTGAACATTTTTGCTTGTTCACACATGTTGGCTTGCAACGGTAAACAAGAGCGGTTAAAAAAAATAAAGATAAAGTCTGTATCTTTAAAGAATTTAGTCTTCAACGTTTTACGTTTATGTAAAAATTAAAAAGGAATTGTTTTCGTGGTTGTCATTAATTGTACGTCAGTCGATAGGAACGCTCAATTGTTCATGTGCGCCTTGTCTTTTTTTCTTCTTTTTCGTCAAGTGATATAATATGTAATTTTAATATAAATTGAAGTGTTGTGTTTTTTTAATATATTATAATAACAATATAAAATATATAATAATAACAATATAAAAAAAATCAAATAAAAAACGCTCTATCGTCGTGGCAGCGCTTGACCTTTGTCAATATACTTATAACTATTAGTAGGTGAAAAGTGAACTATGTATGTGAACTATTTTTTATTTTTATTCTATTAAACTTAAATAAAAAAATGTATTATAACTCTTTTAACATTAAATATGTCTAGAGCCAGTATTACAGTCAAAGTCTAAAAATGTTGTTAGATTTTAATTAGTTAAGTAAAGTTATGCTGTAAATGCACTATTTTTTATTTTTATTACATTAAACTGAAATAAAAAAATTTTATAAAAATTCTGTGTTTGGTTTCATTAAATATTTTATTTTGCAGAAAAATTTTAATTTTTTAAAACATTTCTATAGCAGATTTCAAATAAAATTGCCTTTGTTCCTACATATCAGTCTTTAGTATTTCAAAGAATTATTTCGTTGAATTTAATTGCATTTCTTTGTAATAATGTTAAAATTACGTCTTTGTTACAATGAAAATTGTACTTAAAATCAAAAATTCAAGTCTTAAGACTAACGAATGAAAGTCTTTGTGCCAAAATACTTTTTCCTTAGTTTAAGGACTTTTTTAAGTGTTTCCAAAGACGTAAATCCTTGCCACAAGATTTTAAGTATTCGATTTTAAGTATATATTTCATGGGAATCTAAAGAACTTTGCGCCTTTCCGGTAAAGTTGTTTTGTCTTTGGGCACAATCTGACCAATAAAAGTCTTCGCAACAAAGTGTATTTTCTTTGATTTTACGATTTAATTTTCTCAGTGTATGTATGTTTGTAGGAGTTTAAGGCTGTCCGTAGTAGTAGTGAAATTCACTACTACTGTGCGTGATTTGCGGTAGTTGAGGGTGTGTTGTAATATGTATCCGTGGGAATATGTGTGTATGTATGTATGTCTGTAGGAGTTTAAGGCTGATTGTGATTTGTGTTGTTGAGATTGATCGATTGTATGTGTATGTATCCGTGGGAATCTGTGTGTATGTATGTCTGTAGGAGTTTAAGGCTGATAGTGATTTGGGGCTGGTGAGAGTGTTGTTGTAATATGTATCAGTGGGAATTTGTGTGCATATGTAGACTTCTATCGAACTCTTAAGCAGCTCCTTTTAGACACAAACTTATGTAATTTAAGTGGGTTATATTATAGGTTTGTGTCTAAAACGACATAATGAAAGAGTTCGATACAAGTCTTGTGCTTTTTTAGCAATTTTTTTTTGTCGCACAAGTACATAAAAAATTTATATTTTGTGAGATTAAAATATCTAAAATATTAAATAATGTAAATTTTGATTGTATATAGATATGTATGTAAATATCTATATACATAGTATATGGATGTAGTATGTAGATGTAGATATATTTATTAACAAATTCCACTCATTACACTATTTTAGTTTTATTTATTTTTTATACTTCATATGGCTTGGTTTGTAATGTATGACCACACACACACGTACTATATAAATCTGTCACTTTTTATGGTTCTGTTTTCGTTCATTCTTTATACTTGACAAAATGTTTCACTACAAATGTACTGAGCTGCTGAGCCAACTGAATGAAATACTTCAGTAAAGTGAGCTGAGCAGAAAAGTGCGGTCACTCAAAAGAGCTGATAAGCACAACTCTACTTTTAGGTATAGATGTGAAATATCTTCATAGTTTTTAGGGCTTCGTACACCAAAGGTGAAAAAACCCCTATTGTTTTCGCTACGCTGTCCGTCCGCCTGTCACACGGTATTTTCTCGAAAACCGTAAGAGCTACGGGCCTGAAATTTGTACACAGTGTACACCTTTGGCCGCTACAACAACAAATACATGAAAATTTTGAAATTAAAGGGTGTTCCAAAACGAGCAACGAAAAATGTTAAAATCCCATGTAATATATATACCATTGTATGTATATACATATGTACACTTAAATTTTGTAAAGTTAGTGTATTTTTATACAGACAACAACAATTAACACTAAAATTTAAAAAAAATTTAATTAAAGGGTGTACCATCAGTTAATGTAATTTTGACAACTTGCTGTATCTTGGAAACCGTAAGAGCAAACTTCATGAAATTTTCAGAAACAATAAAACAAAAAAATCCTAAAATTATAAAGTCGCCAAACCAAAAAAAAAATCGCCAAAACAAAAAAAAAATCGCCAAAACTAAAAAAGCACCAAATTGAAAAAAATTTCTAAAGCGAAAATAAATCGCGAAAAAACGGAAAAATCGACACAATAAAAAAATCGCCAAAATAAAAAAATCAAAAAAATCGCCAAAAGGAAAAAAAAAACGCCAAAATGAAAAAAAAAATCGCCAACATGAAAAAAATCGCCAAAACGAGAAAATAGCGAAAAATATACAAAAAAAAATTATTTTAGCTCAAAAAACGCTGTATTAAAAAATACTCAAAGCACAACGTACGGAACCCTGCGTGCGAGAGTCAAGTCGCACTTTACTGAATTTTTTTTCTTTGAAATTAAAAAGCTTTGTTTTAATTTTTATCTGTATTTACTTAAGAGTTTGTGAGGATTTTCTGTTTTAAGTAAAACTGAATTTCTTAAGATACATACTCTACAGTAATAGTAACTATAGTAAAAATATTTCCTATATTTGATTTACATTTGTTTAAAGTTGATGCAGCCTAATAGTCATTCTTAGAAATATTTTGATATAAATTTTTTTTCCAACCGTAGGCTTTTTTTTATCACCTTTTACATTTATTTTAGAACATCTTGCATTGCCTTTTATACATTTATAAACATTTTAAATGAAACTAATCCGGCAGTCCAGCTTAGGTAATTATAGTTTTTTTGTTAGCCAGCTTGCTTCTTTTTTATATTTTATTGATAAACATTTAAAATCAAAAGGAAGTTTTATATTGAAATTATTATATTCATAATTGAAGAAAACAATCGCTACTTCTTTTCCAATGAAATCATTTGAATTACTATTGAAACCTTACGCGTCTATAAAAATTATGCTATTTTCCATATTGTTTAATTCATAAGACTTTTAGAATTTGACCTTTGATGGGTATATATTCTATTATATGATCATGAATAAGAATGCAGTAAGCTGATGTCTTTGCTTACTATTTCAAATTACAATTTTATTGAACTGGTCCGCTATTGAATAAAAGGAGTTTTTATCTTAAACTCTGATAAAGTTCTTTCATATAATAGCTTTATTCGAATCTTAGATACATTTTATTTATAGAATTGCATAACGTTGTTTTTTTAATTTAATGTTAAGATCGTCATCATTTGGATATGAGACTGAATTTAAATGTACTTTGAAATTAGTTAAATCATAAAGAACAATCTTATTTTACTCTTGAATAGCTATCAATAGAAAACGAAGTCGTTTTCTTACAATTTAGGTCTGACCTCTCCACTGCTCTTTTAGCATACAAGATGACTTTGTAGGTCAGCATTTCTGTCTACTCTTTGTCAGCCTTATGGGTAATTAAATTATAAAATTTTAATTCCTCAAATTGTGTTACTTCATACTCATAATGTCTTTACATTAATAAGGTATATGTTTATTTTATGAAGGTTGATCGCCTATGGCTTTTATTTGATGTTCTATATGATTTGTTTTTATTTCATTTTATTAAAGTTCAGCGTATTGCGTATATATTTCTGCTATGGTTAAGTGTGCTTTGTGTACCTGTCAGACAGAGTGCACGTATCAGTTGATCACTCAGTCTTTCTTTTTATTAATTTTTTCTTCTAATGTGTCTGTACTATTTTTTCAGATTTTACTACCTGAAATAGTGAATTATTATGTAATTTTTAAATATATTAATATAAACATACCCAGTAAAAAAAATTGGAAGTCATTCTAAAGGAACTACATTTTCATTACTTCCAAAAAGTCGATATTTTTAATTTGCCGATAGTTAGCAGAAAACCAAGTAGAAGTTTATTTTAGTCATACAAAACCTTGTAATTCCTCTCTAGTTTTAGAAATTACTCACCAGAATTTTTAAAACATCGATTTTTTTGAAGAAACTTATGAACTAATTTTTGTCTAAAATTTTAAAGTTATTTGCTTAAATTTACATTAAATTACTGTTTCGCGTTTAAATTCCTATAAAAAGAAACTAATTGTTAAAATAGGTAACTATTAGCCATTTTTCCTAGACGAAAATATTATCATAGAACACAAAAAAGGAAAATTTTCTTAAAATCGCTTCCAAATCGGTGACCAGGCAGCGAAAAAGAGAACTTCTTGCAATGACAACCCTATGTAAAAATCATTAGACCGGATCGAAATTTGCACTACTTCCAGATCGCAAACTCTACATTTTCATGACTTTTTTGGAGTGTCTTTTTTTACTGGGTATATATAGGTAAATATATGTGTATGTAGGAATTAGTGCATATACAAAGAAATACATGTTTAATAATCAACTATTCTAGAAAATCGAACTCAAATAACACAGTTACCTCCACCATCAGTTCACCGTTTTTTTTAACAAACACAACCCGCGAAGCGATTAGCTTGTCTGCAGCAAACACCCAGGGTGTATGGTTGGAATCGAACCCACGACCTCTGTACTGAGAGGCTAGCATTGCTACCACTCAGCCACAAGGGCACCCGTCGGTGTTTTCATAATGTTAGAAACATTAGAATATCTATGTTTGGCAGAATTTCTACCTGAAGTTTTTCTACATGAAATTTAATGGTTGACCCCTTAAAGTTATTGTTGACGTAGGCTGGGTTGTATCACATTCAAATGTAATCGTTTCTCACTTAAAAAATGTCCTCAACACCATCAACCATATCTGATGCAGATACAATTGCTGTCTAAAAACTAATGATTAGAAAAAAGCTTTTCATCGCCTTCTAACAGGTTTATATATTTTGCTCCGACATCTAGTGGTGCTTCAATTAAAAATCTGTTGTATTAGAATTTCTGAATTTTTTACAAAGTAGACGCATATGTATTTTATTTCCCACAAAGTCATACAATTTCATTGCCTACAAAATTGTATAACGTGAGAAATTTTTTTTAAATTAAACATGCTTCGGCATGCTTCCAATAGTTTTTTCTGTAAATTTATTTGATACTCATACAGATACCGATATAGAGTATGATCTGTTTACACTACATTTTCAAATTTATGCATAATTCGGCATGATTCTAGTTGAAGTTTATATTTATTCAGTAAGTTTGTTTGATACCCATTCATACAAATGTAAATTCTTACAGCCGTATTCATAAAAAAAAGTAGATTGAGGTTTAAAAAGCTTATTAGTTAAACAACATTTTAAGGCTAAATAAGGTTTTTTAAATATTGGTATTCATAATTAGTATTTTAACTAAAAATCAATTAACTTGATTTTCTATAAATATCGTGGCACCCCTGTATTCTGTATTTGTCACTTGCATCTTAGTTCTGCACAACAGCGATTATTAATTCACAAAGTACTCGTGTTTATAATCCCAGTAAAAAAAATTGGAAGTCATTGTAAAGGAAGTAAATTTTCATTGCTTCCAAAAAATCGATATTTTTAATTTGCCGATAGTTAGCAGAAAACCAAGTAGAAGTTTATTTTAGTCATACAAAACCTTGTTATTCCTCTCTAGTTTTAGAAATTACTCACCAGAATTTTTAAAAAATCGTTTTTTTTAAGAAACATGAACTATTTTTGGTCTAAAATTTTAAAGTTATTTGCTTAAATTTACATTAAATTACTGTTTCGCGTTTAAATTCCTATAAAAAGAAACTAATTGTTAAAATAGGTAACTATTAGCCATTTTTCCTAGACGAAAATATTATCATAGAACACAAAAAAGGAAAATTTTCTTAAAATCGCTTCCAAATCGGTGACCAGGCAGCGAAAAAGAGAACTTCTTGCAATGACAACCCTATGTAAAAATCATTAGACCGGATCGAAATTTGCACTACTTCCAGATCGCAAACTCTACATTTTCATGACTTTTTTGGAGTGTCTTTTTTTACTGGGTATATATAGGTAAATATATGTGTATGTAGGAATTAGTGCATATACAAAGAAATACATGTTTAATAATCAACTATTCTAGAAAATCGAACTCAAATAACACAGTTACCTCCACCATCAGTTCACCGTTTTTTTTAACAAACACAACCCGCAAAGCGATTAGCTTGTCTGCAGCAAACACCCAGGGTGTATGGTTGGAATCGAACCCACGACCTCTGTACTGAGAGGCTAGCATTGCTACCACTCAGCCACAAGGGCACCCGTCGGTGTTTTCATAATGTTAGAAACATTAGAATATCTATGTTTGGCAGAATTTCTACCTGAAGTTTTTCTACATGAAATTTAATGGTTGACCCCTTAAAGTTATTGTTGACGTAGGCTGGGTTGTATCACATTCAAATGTAATCGTTTCTCACTTAAAAAATGTCCTCAACACCATCAACCATATCTGATGCAGATACAATTGCTGTCTAAAAACTAATGATTAGAAAAAAGCTTTTCATCGCCTTCTAACAGGTTTATATATTTTGCTCCGACATCTAGTGGTGCTTCAATTAAAAATCTGTTGTATTAGAATTTCTGAATTTTTTACAAAGTAGACGCATATGTATTTTATTTCCCACAAAGTCATACAATTTCATTGCCTACAAAATTGTATGACGTGAGAATTTTTTTTTTAAATTAAACATGCTTCGGCATGCTTCCAATAGTTTTTTCTGTAAATTTATTTGATACTCATACAGATACCGATATAGAGTATGATCTGTTTACACTACATTTTCAAATTTATGCATAATTCGGCATGATTCTAGTTGAAGTTTATATTTATTCAGTAAGTTTGTTTGATACCCATTCATACAAATGTAAATTCTTACAGCCGTATTCATAAAAAAAAAGTAGATTGAGGTTTAAAAAGCTTATTAGTTAAACAACATTTTAAGGCTAAATAAGGTTTTTTAAATATTGGTATTCATAATTAGTATTTTAACTAAAAATCAATTAACTTGATTTTCTATAAATATCGTGGCACCCCTGTATTCTGTATTTGTCACTTGCATCTTAGTTCTGCACAACAGCGATTATTAATTCACAAAGTACTCGTGTTTATAATCCCAGTAAAAAAAATTGGAAGTCATTCTAACCCCCCTTCTCGACTAGCAATATATATGTTGGCAATATAGCAATAACGCCGGCAGAATAACAGAGCAATATTGCTGATTGCTTTACTTATGTTAAGGCTATGGGAAATTGTAGGTCACAATATGGTAAAACTCAACAGGAAAGGTGCAGAACAAAAATAATTCACTTGTAAACATCTGCTTAATCGAACGAATTTTTATGTTTATAAATTTATAACAATACAAATTATTTTACTACACACGTTTTTAAGAGACTATTTTCCTATTTTATTATGCATTCATATGTATATTTTCCCAATTTCACTTATATTATATAAATGTCAAATGTAATACAGAAAAGTCGAACATAAATTAACACCGAGTTTGACGTTTCACGCTTGCAATAATTGTTAACGAAAATGCGTTGACAATTATTGCAACATATATTGCAAGTTCCGGCAATGAGCTGTCTCCACTAGCAATAATATAATTTTGACAACTGCTGCAATATATGTCGACATATTTATTGCTAGTCGAGACGTAGGGTAAAAGAAGTAAATTTTCATTGCTTCCAAAAAATCGATATTTTTAATTTGCCGATAGTTAGCAGAAAACCAAGTAGAAGTTTATTTTAGTCATACAAAACCTTGTAATTCCTCTCTAGTTTTAGAAATTACTCACCAGAATTTTTAAAAAATCGTTTTTTTAAGAAACATGAACTATTTTTGGTCTAAAATTTTAAAGTTATTTGCTTAAATTTACATTAAATTACTGTTTCGCGTTTAAATTCCTATAAAAAGAAACTAATTGTTAAAATAGGTAACTATTAGCCATTTTTCCTAGACGAAAATATTATCATAGAACACAAAAAAGGAAAATTTTCTTAAAATCGCTTCCAAATCGGTGACCAGGCAGCGAAAAAGAGAACTTCTTGCAATGACAACCCTATGTAAAAATCATTAGACCGGATCGAAATTTGCACTACTTCCAGATCGCAAACTCTACATTTTCATGACTTTTTTGGAGTGTCTTTTTTTACTGGGTATATATAGGTAAATATATGTGTATGTAGGAATTAGTGCATATACAAAGAAATACATGTTTAATAATCAACTATTCTAGAAAATCGAACTCAAATAACACAGTTACCTCCACCATCAGTTCACCGTTTTTTTTTAACAAACACAACCCGCGAAGCGATTAGCTTGTCTGCAGCAAACACCCAGGGTGTATGGTTGGAATCGAACCCACGACCTCTGTACTGAGAGGCTAGCATTGCTACCACTCAGCCACAAGGGCACCCGTCGGTGTTTTCATAATGTTAGAAACATTAGAATATCTATGTTTGGCAGAATTTCTACCTGAAGTTTTTCTACATGAAATTTAATGGTTGACCCCTTAAAGTTATTGTTGACGTAGGCTGGGTTGTATCACATTCAAATGTAATCGTTTCTCACTTAAAAAATGTCCTCAACAGTTGATAGAAAAAAGCTTTTCATCGCCTTCTAACAGGTTTATATATTTTGCTCCGACATCTAGTGGTGCTTCAATTAAAAATCTGTTGTATTAGAATTTCTGAATTTTTTACAAAGTAGACGCATATGTATTTTATTTCCCACAAAGTCATACAATTTCATTGCCTACAAAATTGTATGACGTGAGAAATTTTTTTTTAAATTAAACATGCTTCGGCATGCTTCCAATAGTTTTTTCTGTAAATTTATTTGATACTCATACAGATACCGATATAGAGTATGATCTGTTTACACTACATTTTCAAATTTATGCATAATTCGGCATGATTCTAGTTGAAGTTTATATTTATTCAGTAAGTTTGTTTGATACCCATTCATACAAATGTAAATTCTTACAGCCGTATTCATAAAAAAAAAGTAGATTGAGGTTTAAAAAGCTTATTAGTTAAACAACATTTTAAGGCTAAATAAGGTTTTTTAAATATTGGTATTCATAATTAGTATTTTAACTAAAAATCAATTAACTTGATTTTCTATAAATATCGTGGCACCCCTGTATTCTGTATTTGTCACTTGCATCTTAGTTCTGCACAACAGCGATTATTAATTCACAAAGTACTCGTGTTTATAATCCCAGTAAAAAAAATTGGAAGTCATTCTAAAGGAAGTAAATTTTCATTGCTTCCAAAAAATCGATATTTTTAATTTGCCGATAGTTAGCAGAAAACCAAGTAGAAGTTTATTTTAGTCATACAAAACCTTGTAATTCCTCTCTAGTTTTAGAAATTACTCACCAGAATTTTTAAAAAATCGTTTTTTTTAAGAAACATGAACTATTTTTGGTCTAAAATTTTAAAGTTATTTGCTTAAATTTACATTAAATTACTGTTTCGCGTTTAAATTCCTATAAAAAGAAACTAATTGTTAAAATAGGTAACTAATAACCATTTTTCCTAGATGAAAATATTATCATAGAACACAAAAAAGGAAATTTTTCTTAAAATCGCTTCCAATTCGGTGACCAGGCAGCGAAAAAGAGAACTTCTTGCAATGACAACCCTATGTAAAAATCATTACATCGGATCGAAATTTGCACAACTTCCAGATCGCAAACTCTACATTTTCATGACTTTTTTGGAGTGTCTTTTTTTACTGGGATTGTTTGTTTGTCGGTTTTCAGAGAAATATTGTTTTTATAAAATAAAAATGTGTTCCAACTTGTATTTAATAACAAATGAAAGCAGTTCACAACGAATCTTACTAAAAAGTGCTTTTTATATAAATCTTTATTGCAAATTAAGAAGCACTAGAATAACGAGTTTTATTTTATTTGTTTTGAGTGTTTATACATCACTAGTTAATTTTCTATAATTACTATTATTTTTGTTAACACATAAAGTTAGAAAATAATGACTGGGAATGGAAAGTGAATCGCTCCTTTTCTTTTAAATATTTTTTTGGAGTCCATTTAATATTTCGGCAATAGTTTCTATAAAATAATTAAATTATTTTTCTAAACAACACTGACATATACATATGTAAGTACATACATATATACACACAAGCAAAGCAAAATTACTACAACAACATCTTAAAATTGGTTTAAACATGGGGGTTGGCAATTTTAAAATTTGCTGATTTACGCAAGGTTTAAAAAACGTTTTTTAAGCTAAAAATCTATTATGAATACAATTTTAGCAAATATTGCTTAAACAACTTATGAAATGCTGTTTAAAAATTTTATGAATACGGCTATTAAAGATTGGATATCAATCTTAGTTTATCAATATTTTCGCAAGATCTGATAGCTATTGAAACGAACAGAGTGAATATCTATTGTAATAAGCCCACATTCACATTTTTACATTTTGTGTGCTACAGCTTTCGAAATAGAAAATGTACAAGTTTTACTATAAAAAGTGATAATATGATGTGTTGCTGAATATTGCACTGTGTTATACTTCATTTTGAACGCTTAAGTTTTCACAATATTTCATACAGACCATCAAGTTTAGAGAATTCCAGTACATTATGCTAATTATCTTCCCTGAGACCTAACATTCCTAATCAATCCTTCAAAAAAAAAAACCAAGACAAACTAGATTTTTCCTTTTTAATTTTATTTTATATTTTCATTAAATTTCAAGATTTTGTACATCTTCAAATTACTGTATACTGTATTTTGCACTTTTTTCTCACTTGTTGAGTTAACTTTAATCGCAAACATTTTAATGGTGAGATGCACTTTTCTATTTTATGCATTAAGTAAATCTTATATGAACCATTAATGCTAAATTCTTACCACATATGCTCCTACACGGTTTTCAACTTTTAAAATAGTTTGGTTGGGATTGATAAATTTGCATTGTCATTCTCCACTAAATTAACAGTTGACTTTTCAGTTGTGTTTTGGTGTCGTCATTTACAACTCTATGTAAGTTTGGTTGAGAAAACGTTGACTATACACAACTGCTTTTTAGTAGTTGGGTCTGTGGTTGGAGTTTTCTAATTATACGTTGGTGCTATATAAAAAGCACAAAAAATGGAAAAATTTCAACTAGAAATATTTATTATGCTTAATAAAAAATGTTCTTTTTAACAGTTTCAGTATTGGGGGTATACCGGGCACATACAAACATTTCTTTAAATGTGATTTTAGGTGATTCAACATATAACAAAACGTTTCTTTGTTCTGCCAGAAATAACTAAAAAACCTTTCACAATTATTTTTTTTTAAAGAATTCGTTCCCTTTTTGTTTATTCTTTACCTTGCATTGGGTAGTTCAAGAGGTTTGTAATCATCACGAATTTTTCTTTTGATGCGTAGCACATCAACGAGTATATTTGTGACTTCGTTTTTCGTCCTCATAAAATAAATGTACACATATTTTTATATACTAGTGTTCGCCCAGTGGTTGAAAATCAACCATTAACGCACAGAGGTGGAGAATAGAATGAAAATATTTAAAGTTTGATGAATTTAAAACACAATTTAAAAACTATATTCAAATATACATATGTATAGACTCCAAGGTAAACCACTCTCTTAAACCACTTTCTTAACTACTAAATACGAATTTAAAATTTCATTTATCGGCATAAATAAGAGTAGATTTTAAGCAAACTATTTAAAAAAAGTTGTTCACTTTTTGAACTAAATGTAATTAGATATTTGCTCCTAGTGTTTTCACTTCATATTCATTATTATTGCCCAAAACAAAAATATTCGTTTATTTTTTCAAGTTTCTATTCCCTATTCTTTGAGAAAGACCCCATATGTATGTACGAATATGCCAGCCTAATAATATAAACATTCCATCATATTCCAACATTCCATCATATTCCAACATTCCAGTATGTTCAGTAATTTAAAGCACAGAAAAATAATGAAAACAATGAACAAAAACAAAACGCACACAAAATAAACCAAAAATAAAAAACTTACTTTGTGCTGTAGGTGAATTTAACTTTAATCAAAGTTATTAATAATTAAAAAAATATATTATTTTTAAGCATCTAAAGAAAAATAATACAGTACCACTCGTTATTTAAATATCCAAATTTTATTAGTTTCAGCAATAATCGTTTAAGTACATAGAAAGATGGAAATAAGAATAGAATGAACAAATAAAATACGTTTTTCCTTCTGAGTGTTTATGGAGTTGCCAAGCCAAATTGTTGTAATTTTTTTTTACCAAATTAAGAGAGAAAGAGAAATCATGGCTTTATGATTGGCTAATATTCTTAACTGTTTTTAACTATCTTAGACACAAAAAGGTAGTACAAAAAATACATTCTGCACTGCTCCTATTGTCAATCTATCTAACAAAAAAAAAATCAAGCGAATACGTTGAGTTTAAGTCAGTTAAAATGGTTCTTAACTTTTTTCACTTGCCTATTTATATATAGATTTGGCATGATTTTTTTGAACTAAAACACTAAAATCAATATATTTTCTAAAACTTTGTATTTTTTAAATTTACAAACAAATTAATTGTTTTCTGTCAAACTTATATATTAAGTTGGCAACACGATGCCAATTTCAACTAAGTGTGTAAGTTTGGTCTACTCTTAGACGACCAAACTGAATTTAGTTGAGAATAGGGGCAATAATTCCTTTTAATGATCTATTAAATCATTCTACTATTGATGCTTTCATATTAAGTAATCTTTAATCTTTTATTTATGCATGAATTTTCCAGCGTTTATTAAAAAATTCTTTACCATCATCTGTCTGTAAGTTTTTTTTGGTACTCGTACCAATTCAAAAATATTTTCCATTGCCTTGGTTGTTTCGAGTGCAGCTTTTATTTTAAGCGGTACTGACCATATAAACTTTGAGAATGTGTCATTTACAGTCCACAAAAGTCAATTATTTCTATTTTCTGTAGAATAGTTATCCACTTCACCTAAATCAGCTCCGTAAAAGATCATCTATTACTCTCATTACATCACTACAATTCACAAACAATTTTCGAGATTTATTATGGAGTTCGTTTACTAAATATCTTTTTAAAGACATTAAGTTGCTTTACAGTTTTTTTAGAGTGTTGTGATCTACTTGATACACTTTCAGCTATTTATACTAACATGTAGTTAATTTTCCAATCTATAAATTATATCGCTCAGATGTTCAATTTGTTTTTCAAAACATGATTTAATTTTAGAATGTCTTTTTCAATTTTAAAGCTGTCTTCTATCTCTAATTTTATTTCACGTTGTAGTCCACCAATTTGCATTTGAATATATTATTGAATTATATCAATGCCTTAAGCTATATTATTAATTTATCCTTTAGTTTGTCAATTTGAGTTTCCAGAAGCAATTTACTGATAACATCGTTCTCCTGCAGTGAACGATGATGATTCTCTGTGCATGTATTAGTAGAAATTATCAGACCAATCATGAACAAAAATTCCGCGAGAGTTTTTTCACTTTTTCCCTATTATGAATTAATTTTTTCCCTGTTTTTACCAAATACGGGAATAAAGAAACTCCCCGGAGGAAAAAGGTGGGTATTATGAACGCAATTGAACTTGTTTTTTATACCCTTTACCAAAAATGGAAAAGGGTATATATAGGTTTGTCATTCCGTGTGTAATTTCCATAATATTCATATGCGACCCATAAAATGTATATATTCTGGGTCCTTATGAATAGGGAAGACGAATAAGCGATGTCCGTCTGTCCGTCCGTCTGGTGTACGTGAAATCGGTTTTCCGAAGCTCCGAAAAGCTAGAGACTTCGTTCTTGGACTGGTGTGTCAGAAATGGTCTAACTTAGATTGGTATTGAAAATCAGCAAAATCGAGCAGACGCACAGTGGGGCCTTTTGACTTTTTTCGTTGCAAAAATCATAACTTTTGAACTGATAAAGATATTTAAAAATTTTAAAAAGCATTTGAAAGGAAACTCCTTTAGCTTTAATATATATGATTTGCACGGTCATAGGTTAGGCGCGGCACTGTGCAACCAAAATTAATTTGCAACCAAAATTAAAAAAAAAATGCCAAATAAGGAAAAAAGCTACCAAAATTTTAATATTTTTTATATTTTATATTATCTTACAGCACAAAAATGTAAATATAAGTGGAACTGATTGACATATTTTTGTTAATGTATACATATGTGCCTACTTATAAATATGTATGTAGCCTTATTTCATTGAAATATATATAATCGTATAGAAAGATCAAATCTTAGTTTTCTTTTTTTACAAAAATAAGAGAAAAATAACTTGTACTTTATGTTATAAATTGTATTTTAATACTAAAAGATAAAAAATTATTTTATATATGTAACAAAGATGCGTTCCAAATATGAAAAGAAATTATTCTCTCTATAAAATTGCTTTCACTGCATCACTTGTTACTAATATTTATTGCTTCTCGTTAATACGAAATTTTCGCAGTGAATTTTTCCCTACATTTTTCTTTAATTCTTAATTTTCTTTAATACACAAAAAAACGCAAACTTCAAAATACTACAAAAGATATATCTACATCGAATCTGTCACAAGCATTATGTCTTAAGTACGTAAAAGATAAAGATAAATCTAGGTCTGATATTACAAAAGCTGTTGAGCTTGCCAGCCCAGATCGACTACGAAGGATTAAAGAAAGTATTCCAACTCTTCCGAATGCATTACCCACAAAGCATAGCATAGAAGAAGCCCTAGCGTTATTTATGGACTTGGGATTGTCAAAGGAGAAATATAATATTTTACGAAGCTCTTTAAAGAATCATAATGTGAATGTTCTTCCTGGATATAAAAAGGTTACCTCTGCTAAAAAAGAAGCAGTACCATCTAATGTAAAAGTTACTGGAGTATCAGCAGAAGTTGAAAAATAACTTAATATCATATTATAATACATCATACTATAAAATAATATTATAAATTAACATTAGTATTAAAAATATTTCAATAATTTGTATCTGTAATATAAATAAAAAGAGTTATATTAATATAACATGTTATATTAGAGTAGCATTTTTTTCTAGACTTCCCTATGACAATGTTATTTAAAGCACAAAAAGTTGTATTTTAAATGTTTGAGAAATTTTAAAAATATAATTTCTTCAAAATATATGATTTTTGCGACAAGAAAGGTCAAAGGTGTCATCGTGTCCAATGCCTATCACAATAACGGAGCACTTATTTGGATCCTAAAAGATTTAAAAATCAAGTGTTTTTTCCCCATTAAAAATTTCTTGGTAACTTCAAGAACTATGATGTTTAAAAAAAAACCACTGTGCATAGTGCCTCCACAAAGCTATGGCCAATAATGATACTCATTTTTATTAAAATATCTTTCTTACCTTAAAAGTTATGATGTTTGTAATAAAAACATTCGAAAGCAGACACTGTGCATAGTGCCGCGCCTAACCTATGACCGTGCAAATCATGTATATTAAAGCTAAAGGAGTTTCCTTTCAAATGCTTTTTAACATTTTTAAATATCTTTATCAGTTCAAAAGTTATGATTTTTGCAACGAAAAATGTCAAAATGCCCCACTGTGCGCCGTCTACTAGTAGCACATTTTAATGTAGAAATTAACATCTTTACACAAGTGCTGCTTCTGGAAATGTGCCCGACTCACAGAGTAAGTAAATACGCGGAGCAGAGCCGCTCTTTTCAGCTCTTTTGTCACTTTTACGCAAAGAGCGGAGCGGCTATGTTATTGCTCTTGCTCTGCGCCATTATGTTGACGCTGCTCATTACAAAAGCAGAGCAAGAAAAGGAGTACCATGGTTGGCTCTTTGCTTGTTCCGCTCCTTTTGTTTACGCAATGTGTAAAAGAGCCACAAAGAGCAAAAAATGCGCATTGCTCATTTACTGTGGTACAAAATACATATTTTCTTTTAAAAGATTCTGTTGTGTTGTAATGATTATTATGATAAAATAAGAAAATGTAAATGGATGACATTTTGTAAAAACCTTAATAATTTTTAGTTTTAACTGATGTAGTAGTAATGTAGTATTTATTTTATTAAGGTTTTTAAATTATCTGAAAAATCGACTGATTTCAAGTTCTTCAATTGGACCTTTTTTATACCCTTTACCAAAACAATGGTATAAGGGTATATATAGGTTTGTCATTCCGTTTGTAATTTCTATAATATCAATAAGCGACCCATAAAGTATATATGTATATTCTGGATCCTTATGCATAGGGAAGACGAATAAGCGATGTCCGTCTGTCTGTACGTGAAATCGGTTTTCCGAAGCTCCCAGTTAAGTAAGAGACTTCGTTCTTGGACTGGTGTGTCAGAAAATCGAAAATAGATAGATGGTATTGAAATTCAGCAAAATCGAGCAGACGGTTTCAGAGCTGGAAAACTGAAACTTGATTTTGCCATATAAAACTAACTAGATAACACAATTTTTAAATTTTTTTGTAAAATAAACTTATTTTGCACTTCAGTACGACTAAAATTAGCATTTTAAATTAAAAAAATATAAAAAAATTAAAAAGACGTTTCCAGGGTTGGAAATCTTTTTGTGTTATGTAATATTAACTACATGTGTCTAAAACTATGTCTGTCACAGGGTATTTTCTCGAGAACCGTAAGAGCTACAAACCTGAAATTTGGACACAGTGTGTAGACCTTTGGCCGCTACAACAACAAATACATGAGAATTGGAAATTAAAGGGTGTTCTAAAATGAGCAACGAAAAATTTTAAAATCCCATGTAATATACATACAATTGTATGTACATATATACACTTGAAATTTGTAAGGTTAGTGTATTTTATACAGACCACAAAAATTAACACTAAAATTTCCAAAAATTTAAATTAAAGGGTGTTCCATCAGTTAATGCAATTTTGACAACTTGCTGTATCTTGGAAACTTTAAGAGCAAAACTCTTGAAATTTTCAAAAACGGTAAAACTAAAAAATCAAAAAATTAAAATATCGCCAAAACGAAAAAAATCGCCAAAAACAAAAAAAAATCGCCAAAACGAAAAAAGCACCATATTACAAAAAAATGTCTAAGAGTAAAATAAATCGCGAAAAACTGAAAAATTGCTAAAATGAAAAAAAAAATCACCATAATGAAAGAAAATCACCAAAATCAAAAAAAATCGCCGATATGAAAAAAATTGCCAAAACGAAAAAAACCACCTAAAAACAGAAAAAATCGCAAAAAAAAGAAACAAATCGCCAAAATTAAAAAAAACCTTCAAAATGAAAGAAAATCGCCAAAATAAAAAAACCTCCAAATTAGGAAAAAAAATCGCCAAAACGAAAAAAACCACCAAAAACAGAAAAAATCGCCAAAATGAAAAAAACCCCAAAACAGAAAAAAGTCGCCAAAATGAAAGAAAATCTCCAAAATGAAAAAAAATCGCAAAAATGAAAAAAAAATCGCTAAAATGAAAAAAAATTGCTAAAAAGAAAAAACCCAAAAAACCAGAAAAAAATCGCCAAAATTAAACAAAAACTCAAAACAGGAAAAAAATCGCCAAATTAAAAAAACCCCAAATTAGGACAAAATCGCTAAAATGAAAAAAAATCGCCAAAATGAAAGAAAATCGCCAAAATAAAAAAATCGCCGAAATGAAAAAAAATTGCCAAAACAAAAAAACCACCAAAAAACAGAAAAAAATCGATAAAACGAGAAAAAAGCGACAAAACTGACAAAATCGTTTAAACTGAAAAACGCTTCAAAAAAGCAAAAAAGTCACATTAAAAAATGCTCAGAACTGAATGTACGGAACCCTTCGTGCGCGAGTAAAAGTCTCACTTTACTGAATTTTTTAATATTAAAGGAATTAAATGAAACTAAGTTTTTTCTTATTTTGTTTTTGCTTCGTTCACTTAACATATTTTATGTATTATTTAAAGAACTAGATTGGTGTAAGGAATTACAAAAATCCTAACTTATGATTCCAGGGTTGGAAAACTTACACTTTTTGTGTTATGTAAATTTAAATAGATCTAAAATTTTTTTTCTTTTCCTTTACAAATTGAATATATTTTATGCTTCTGAAAGAAAAGTTTGGCGTGTAAAATTTAAAAAATTTAAATTACAGCTCCAAAGATGGAAACTTTGGATTTTTTTTGAGATTAAAGTAAAACAAATGTTTGTAAGAGGTAATCTCCCCAAGTGGCGTTCCAATTTTAAAATTTTTTTTTCAACAAAAAAAAAAGTTCTCGTTGTACCTTCATAGTGAACAGACGTAATAGCGGAATTTTTCTTACATACAAACTAAACAAAAAAAAAAAGCATACAAAAAATATTCGTAGTACATATTAACTTTGATAAATAATCCTTTTTTTTGCTTTGCTAATATTTTTACACATAGAAATAACAAAAACAAAAAAAAAAAACCGTAAACAAAAAAACATACAAAGTACCCTTGAGGAATACTCTATATGAGTACCCCAAAGGAAAAAAATACTGAAGTGAGTTCTAACGGCAGAAATGCCTATTTTACTGTGAGTTTTGATGCTCATAATGATAAAAATAAAAATAATAAATCTGATAATAGACTTGCTGTGAGTTCTGAAGCTCTTAATAAAAATCAAAAATCTGATAATAGACTTTTTCTAACGGCAAAACCACAGTTTCGTCAGCGATCAACTTCGCTTTGTCCAATGCCAACTAGTGAATCGTTGACATTATTGCCTAGTACTTCTACATTTTTTTTTTCATATTTTTTATTTATTGTATCTTCAATTACGAACTAACAATAAGTATTCAAATCTTAAATCTAAAATATAATTATTAGGCCCGACCACTGTCGGACATAAATTTAGAGATAGTTATAAATAATACATATTTAAGTAGTGATAAACAAAAGGAAAAAAAATAAATAAAAATTAAAAATTATTTTCAGTCAGTCCCATCTGGAGTGTTGAGTATAAGAGCCCTTGTATCCCTCTTTTTTAGGCGGATGTGTCCAGTAAAGTTCAAAATATTACGAGCAAGCGGATTAGGATGTGACTCGAGTTTTGTTAAATATTTGCCAGCGTTTTTTGCAATTTCTGCAGTCACTAGTGGCATATTTAAGTCACGATGTATATTTGAATTTTTTATATACCAAGGAGCCGATGTTATTAATCGCAAAATTTTATTTTGTCTTCGTTGGATTCTCTCGACATTGGAAGCTGAAGCAGTGCCCCATAGTTGAATTCCGTAGCACCATATGGGTTTCAAAATAGACTTGTATATCAAAAGTTTGCAATCTAGACTGAGGGTTGAATTTCTACCAATCAGCCAATGTACCTGAGTTAATTTTAGTTTCATTTGGGTTAACTTAGAGTCAATATGTTGTTTCCAAGTAAGCCGTCGATCAAGGTGTATTCCAAGATATTTCACATGAGTATGTTGAGGGACAACTTGATTGTTAATCCGAATGGGTGAACAAGTATCTCTTCGTAATGTATATGTTACTTGAACACACTTTTGTTCGTTTACCTTAATTCTCCATAAGTTTAACCATAGTTCCAGCTGGGTAATGTGTTCTTGAAGATATCGGGATGCTTCGTAAGGATTTTCATGCATACTAAGGCAGGCTGTATCATCAGCAAATGTGGAAATGTGGATATTGCTGCTCAGAGGCATATCACAAGTATAAATCAAATACAAAACTGGCCCCAGTATACTCCCCTGTGGCACACCGGATGAGATAGTTTCAGGCATGCTCATAAAGTCTCCTTCCACAACAGTGAACTTCCGGGCAGTAATGTAACTTTCCAAAAGACTTACAACGTTTATTGGCAGGTATGTTTTTAATTTTAAAATTAGGCCTTCATGCCACACTTTATCAAATGCCTGAGAAACGTCGATAAACAGCGCAGAACAATACTTCTTTTCTTCAAATGTTCTTCTTATAAATTGAACCAATCTATGAGTTTGTTCAATGGTGCTATGCTGACTTCTAAAACCAAATTGATGGTCCGGTATGCACCCACTACTAACTAGAATTGGGGACAATTTTGTCATGAGCAGTTTTTCGAAAAGCTTTGACATTGTTGATAGGAGACTTATTGGCCTGTATGACTCAGCCTTGGTAAGGTCTTTGCCCGGCTTTGGAATCATTTTAACTTTGGCAAGCTTCCAGCTATTTGGATAATACTGCAGTCGTAAAATGGCGTTAAAAATAAATAACAGTATTCTAATTGCAATACGAGGCAACTTCATCAGTATCTGGTTACTAATTCCATCAAAACCAGGAGCTTTCTTCGGGTTGAGTTCAGCAATTATTTTTTGCACATCACGCGTCTTAAACTTTATTTGTTGAGAGGGTAGAGCGACTACATTTGGCAAATCAATTACACCAGTACATGTGTTTGGGGTAAATACGTATTTTAAATGCGCAGCAAATATGTTACCTTTTTCAGTATCGCTTCTTGCCCAACCTCCGGTAGATGTGCGCAGAGGTGGTTTAAACTCAACGGGTGTTTTAAGCTTTCTAGCAGCACGCCATAAAGAGTAATCAGATGCTGGTGTGACATCAAGATTTTCCAGATAGTTCCTAAATGATGCAGTTTTTTCATGTGCAAGCAGCTCTTGGAGTCGTTTAGTGCACTCTTTAAATCTAATTTTATTCAGGGGTGATCTGTGCTGTTGCCATTCCCTTCTAGCCCTTCTTTTTTCACATACGAGACGTTCAATATCTGTAGAATATAGTCTATTAAACCCAGTCTGCGGATGGGAGGTAGTGGCATGTTTAGCAGCCTGCTTAATATTTTCGTTAAGATTGGCAATGTTAGATTCAACATCATCAGGTGTTCTTAGTGTAATGTTTTCCGTGCAATGACTACTAAGATATTTTTTGAATCGCAGCCAATTTACACGAATTATCAAATTAGCATATGGGTGAGGTAAATCACTTCTTAATGGGCTACAAATTGTAACGATCGTGGGAGAGTGATCGGACGAGAGATCTAGAGAAGCTTCAATTTGAATTAAATCCCTAGAGATATTTTTTATAACGCCAAAGTCTATTACATCCGGAATTTTATGTATGTCAGTAGGCCAATAAGTGGGCTCCCCACTTGAAATGACATCCAAGCCCATTTTGGAAATTGTATTGAACAACGCTCGACCTCTGGGTGTAATAAGACGCGAACCCCAGAACGTGTGTTTAGCATTATAGTCGCCAGCTGCTACGAAACAAGGGCCCAGAGATTTGTAAAAATCCTCGTATTGATGCTCAGTAATTGTGAATCTAGGAGGAGAGTAAATTGATGATATAACAAAATTATTGGAAATATTTTCAACACAAATATTCGTTGCTTGTAAATGTTCTTCACAAATGTTATCAATAATATAATGCTTGAGTCTTGACTTTATTAAAATTGCTGATCCACCACATGCTCTTCCTCTCGGGTCCTTTGAATCATATAAGGTGTAGCCATAAATTTTAAAAAGGCTTCTCGAAGTCAAATTAGTCTCTGAGACCAACATTAAATCAATATTTTTTTCCGTGAGGAAGTGCTCAAGTTCATTTTTATGTTGGCGAATGCCGTTTGCGTTCCAGAAACATATTTTTAACGTGTTCATGGTTTATTAACTAAAGCTTGAAGCAGAGTATTCTGCATTCGCAGCATTTCTTGCATCATGCTAGTCATATTTGTTGTAAAATTAGTTATAGTTTGCACCAGATTATCAATAGTAGCTTCAAGGCGATTGAAATTAAAATTCGAATTTGTATTTGTTGAATTATTTGGAGGTGAAACATTTTGTGTATGAATAGAATTTGTCTTAGCAGCATCGGCATACGATACACGGGAACTAACTGGTTGGCTCACTTGCGCAAAATTGGCTGATAAAGCGTTTGCTGATTGATCTGGGGCCAATTTAGGTGTTTGCCTCATAGTCTGTTTGACGAAAGAGTACACAGGACAACCTCTGTAGTTAGCGGTGTGATTTTCTCCACAATTACTGCATTTTTTGTTACTTTGATCTTTCGGTTTATTGCAACTAGCAGTGCCGTGTAACTCGCCGCACACAACACAAACAGCAGGTAATTTGCAGTAAGTTTTAGTATGGCCATATTCTTGTCAATTATGGCACTGTACGGGTCCTGAACGCTTGTGTGGATCTTCAACGGTTATTTTTCGATATAAGAGATATTTTAAATTATATATTGGATGGGTCTCATTTTTTTTTCAATTTTATATCATTTGGCTCAAGTTCAACGCGAAATAGAGGTTGAGGGATCTTTTCCCTATTTATTATGTTCGATACATTTTTTACTTTAAAGCCCTGGAGGACGAGAGCATCTTTTACTTCTTCGGGAGCAACATAGGAATCTATGCCCTTCAACACAATCTGCATACCTTTAGCACTCTTGAGCTGATATGTGTAGAAATTTGTTTTACATTTTTCAAGTTCAGCAACCATTTTGCGGAAATCTTTTTCGTCATAAATTTGGATTTTAGTTTCATCGATGTTGCCACGTTTTATTGGAACAATGTGAAATTTATTCTCACCAATTACCGAAATTAATTTCTTAATAAGAGCGTTTGAATTTTTTTCTCTCAAATATATTGGTGGCGGCTTGGATGTTTTGTTCGAGGATACCTCGGGCTTGTCGTTGTCATCTTGAAAAATTTTAAAGCGGTTTTGGCGATTAGTTGAGGCTGCGCTGTTATCCCTATACACTTTTGGAGCAGATGAGATTTTTGAAGAATTCGGGCTTCGTCCACGCTTTACTATGGTTATATATCTGTCCATTCCAACTTGTACCTTGAGTTTCGAGCCGCTGTTATCTGTAGTGATAACTTTGTTAAGTGATGAACACGAGCCTGAAGGGGATGATATTACTGACTTATATGAAGGAGTACTGGGCAACTGTAATGTTAACGAATCCGTTGGCATTGGACAAAGCGAAGTTGATCGCTGACGAAAAATTGGCTTAGCCGTTAAAAAAAGTCTGTCATCAAGTTTTTTATTTATTTTTTTTAAATTAAGATCATCAGAACTCACAGTAAGACTATCATCAGATTTGTTATTTTTATTGTTATCATTAAGATCATCAGAGCTCACAGTAAGATAGGCATTTCTGCCGTTATCACTCACTTCGCAATTATTTGTTTTCGAGGTACTCATATAGAGTATTCCTCAAGGGCACTTTGTACGTGTATTCCTCAAGGGCACTTTAAGTTATTTTGTTTACGGTTGTTTTTGTTTTTTTTTTGTTTTAGTTATTACTGTCTATATAAAAAAAAAATATTAGCAAAGCAAAAATAGCTTGTTTATCAAAGTTAATGTACAACAAATATTATGTACTACAAATATTTTTTTTTGTATGGTTTTTTTTGGTTTAGTATGTAAAAAGAAATTCCGCTAATACTTCTGTTCACTATGAAGGTACAACGAGAACTGAACATTTAACTCAGCGATATCATCCGCATCGGGCTCGTCGTCATCACTTAAACAAGTTGTCACTGAAGATAAGAGCAGCCCAAAACCAAAGGTTCAAGTCGGAATGGACAGATACATTACAATTTTAAAGCGCGGGCGAAGCCCAAATTCTACTAAAATTGCATCTGCTCCAAAGATGTCTAGGGATAACAGCGCATCCTCTACTAATCGGCAAAACCGTTTTAAAATATTGCAAGATGACAATGACAAACTCGCTGAATCTGCGAATAAAACCTCTAAGCCGCCACCAATATATTTAAGAGAAAAAAACTCAAACGCTCTTATTAAAAAATTAATTTCGGTCATTGGTGAGAATAAATTTCACATTGTTCCAATAAAACGTGGTAATATTGATGAAACGAAAATTCAAATTTATGAAGAAAAAGATTTTCGCAAAATGGTTTCTGAATTTGAAAACAGTAAAACAAATTTCTACACATATCAGCTCAAGAGTGCTAAAGGTATGCAGATTGTGTTGAAGGGCATAGACTCCTATGTTGCTCCCGAAGAAGTAAAAGATGCTCTCGTCCTCCAGGGTTTTAAAGTAAAAAATGTATCGAACATAATAAATAGGGAAAAGATCCCTCAACCTCTATTTCGGGTTTAACTTGAGCCAAATGACATAAAATTGAAAAATATGAGACCCATTCAATATATAATTTAAAATATCTCTTATATCGAAAAATAACCGTTGAAGAACCACACAAGCGTTCAGGACCCGTACAGTGCCATAATTGTCAAGAATATGGCCATACTAAAACTTACTGCAAATTGCCTACTGTTTGTGTTGTGTGCGGCGAGTTACACGGCACTGCTAGTTGCAATAAACCAAAAGATCTAAGTGATAAAAAATGCAGTAATTTTAGAGGTAATCACACCGCTAACTACAGAGGTTGTCCTGTGTACTCTTTCGTCAAACAGACTATGAGGCAAACACCTAAGTTGGCCCCAGCTCAATCAGCAAACGCTTTATCAGCCACTTTTGCGCAAGTGAGCCAACCAGTTACTTCCCGTGTATCGTATGCTGATGCTGCTAAGACAAATTCTATTCACACACAAAATGTTTCACCACCAAATAATTCAACAAATACAAACTCGAACTTTAATTTCAATCGCCTTGAAGCTACTATTGATAATCTGGTGCAAACTATAAATAATTTTACAACAAATATGACTAGCAGTTCTCGTTGTACCTTCATAGTGAACAGACGTAATAGCGGATTTTTTTTTACATACAAACTAAACAAAAAAAAAATCATACAAAAAATATTCGTAGTACATATTAACTTTTATAAAAAAGCATTTTTTTGCTTTGATAATATTTTTACTTATAGAAATAACAAAAACAAAAAAAAAAACCGTAAACAAAAAAACATACAAAGTACCATTGAGGAATACTCTTTATGAGTACCCCAAAGGAAAAAAATAGTGAAGTGAGTTCTAACGGCAGAAATGCCTATTTTACTGTGAGTTTTGATGCTCATAATGATAACAATAAAAATAAAATATCTGATAATAGACTTGCTGTGAGTTCTGAAGCTCTTAATAAAAATCAAAAATCTGATAATAGGCTTTTTCTAACGGCAAAACCACAGTTTCGTCAGCGATCAACTTCGCTTTGTCCAATGCCAACTAGTGAATCGTTGACATTATTGCCTAGTACTTCTACATTTAACTCAGCGATATCATCCGCTTCGGGCTCGTGGTCATCACTTAAACAAGTTGTCACTGAAGGTAACAGTAGTTCAAAACCAAAGGTACAAGTAGGAATGGACAGATATATAACTATTTTAAAGCGCGGGCGAAGCCCAAATTCTACTAAAATTGGATCCGCCCCAAAGATGTCTAGGGATAACAGCACATCTTCTATCAATCGTCAAAATCGTTTTTCATTATTGCAAGACAAAAACGACAAGCCAGCTGCATCATCGCAAAAGTCTTTTAAGCCACCACCTATTTATCTGAGAGAAAAAAATTCTAACGCGCTTCTAAAAAATCTACTGTCGACCATTGGTGAAAATACTTTTCACATCATTCCAATTAAACGAGGTAATATTGATGAAACTAAAATCCAAATATATGATGAAAAAGATTTCCGAAAAATTGTTAGTGAGTTTGAAAAAAATAAAACAAATTTTTACACATATCAACTTAAGAGTGCTAAAGGCCTACAAATAGTATTAAAGGGCATAGATTCATATGTTGAGCCCGAAGAAGTAAAATGTGCACTTATCGAACAAGGATTTAAGGTAAAAAATGTTACCAATATAATCAATAGAGAGAAGATTCCCCAGCCTCTATTTAGTGTTGAACTGGAGCCGAATGATATACAGTTAAAAAAAAAAACGAGACGCACCCAATTTATAGTCTAAAATACCTTTTACACCGAAAAATCATAGTTGAAGAGCCACGTAAGCGTTCAGGTCCCGTACAGTGCCATAATTGCCAAGAATATGGCCACACAAAAACTTACTGCAAATTACCTACAGTTTGTGTTATCTGCGGTGAATTGCATGGTACTGCTAACTGTACCAAGCCAAAAGTACAAGCAGAAAAAAAATGCAGTAATTGTGGAGGTAATCACACCGCTAACTACAGAGGATGCCCTGTATATTCTTTCGTTAAACAGGCTATGGGTCAAAAACCTAAATTAGCTCTAGTTCAATCAGCAAATGCTTACTCCGCACCTCTTTCTCAAACTAGCAAACTAGTTACTTCACGTGTATCGTATGCCGATGCAGCTAAGACTAGTTCTATTCCCACACAAAATGTTCCACCGCCAAGTAATTCAACAAATGCAAACTCCAGCTTTAACTTTATTCGTCTTGAAGCTACTATTGAGAATCTGGTGCTAACTATAAACAACTTTACAACAAATATGACTAGCATGATGCAAGAAATGCTGCGAATGCAGAATACTCTGCTTCAAGCTTTAGTTAATAAACCACCCTGCAGGAAATGGAACTGACACAGGACTAGTCACGTGACCGGTCCCCAAGTGATAAGGACCAGTCCGAGTTCTAACACTTCCTATGAAGCGGACCAGTCACTTTTACATGGGGATGGCCTAGGATGGGGTTAATTGATACTTTGTATGCACCTTCTGACTTGTCACTGAACTATCCCATAGGGACCTATTCGATGTATAATAATATAAATTATTTATAAATAAAATTTCGACATTTAACTGTAACAATTAACGCTTATATATTTTTTTGTTGTTACAAATGCAATGATATTTTTTTTTTTAATTTTATTTTTAATGTGAAAATTTTTTGAGATTCGAACCGACAAGCTCGTGCATGACAGGCTGGCACACTACCCACTCGACCACAGGGCCACTCATATTTCAAAAGTATAAATATAATTTAAGCTTAGGTTAATATCTAAGTATAGTTACGGGACTGATCCCAGAGTCACATTGAAAGGAGCAATTAACATTATATTTACACTATTTGATAGGTCCTGTGTTCGACCACATCGAACATGTTCAGTGCAGTTTACTACAATACTAGACCGAGACCGAATTAAATTGCCTCAAGATCAAGACGATACACCACGAAAATGGTAAATATGCTACCATTTAAACGATATGACTTTTTTCACCATACACTACTACATACTTTTGATAACACCCACATTATCTCCAGTTATAGGACGAGTACATTTGGATCAATTGTCACCAAATTTTCTGCAGGGCATGAACACGTTAAAAATATGTTTCTGGAACGCAAACGGCATTCGCCAACATAAAAATGAACTTGAGCACTTCCTCACGGAAAAAAATATTGATATAATGTTGGTCTCTGAGACTCATTTGACTTCGAGAAGCCTTTTTAAAATTTATGGCTACACGTTGTATGATTCAAAGGACCCGAGAGGAAGAGCATGCGGTGGATCAGCAATCCTGATAAAGTCAAGACTCAAGCACTAAATTCTGGACAACATTTGTGAAGAACATCTACAAGCAACAAATATTTGTGTCGAAAATTTTTGCTCAAATTTTGTCATATCATCAATTTTCTCCCCTCCTAGGTTCGCAATAACTGAGGATCAATATGAGGATTTCTACAAATCCCTTGGCCCTTGCTTCGTAGCAGCTGGCGACTACAATGCAAATAATACGTTCTGGGGTTCGCGTCTTATTACACCCAGAGGTCGAGCGTTGTTCAATACAATTTCCAAAATGGGCTTGGATGTCATTTCGAGTGGGGAGCCCACTTATTGGCCTACTGACATACATAAAATTCCGGATGTTATAGATTTTGGCGTCATAAAAAATATTTCTAAGGAATTAATTCACGTAGAAGCTTCCCTAGATCTATCGTCAGATCACTCTCCCACGATCGTTACAATATGTAGCCCACTGAGAAGTTCTCTACCTTACTCATACTATGTAAATTTGGCCAGTCGTATAAATTGGCTGCGATTCAAAAAATATCTTAGTAGTCATTGCACGGAAACGATTATACTAAAAACACCTGATGATGTTGAATCTAACATTGCCAATCTTAACGAAAATATTAAGCAGGCTGCTAAACATGCCACTACCTCCCATCCGCAGACTAGATTTAATAGACTATATTCTACAGATATTGAACGTCTCGTATGTGAAAAAAGAAGAGCTAGAAGTGAATGGCAACAGCACAGATCACCCCAGAATAAAATCAGATTTAAAGAGTGCACTAAACGACTCCAAGAGCTGCTTGCACATGAAAAAACTGCATCTATTAAAAACTATCTGGAAAATCTTGATGTCACACCAGCATCTAATTACTCTTTATGGCGCGCTGCTAGAAAGCTTAAAACACCAGTTGAGTTTAAACCACCTCTGCGCACATCTACCGGAGGATGGGCAAGAAGCGATACTGAAAAAGGTAACATATTTGCTGACCATTTAAAATACGTATTTACCCCAAACACATGTACTGGTGTAATTGATTTGCCAAATGTAGTCGCTCTACCCTCTCAACAAATAAAGTTTAAGACGCGTGATGTGCAAAAAATAATTGCTGAACTCAACCCGAAGAAAGCTCCTGGTTTTGATGGAATTAGTAACCAGATGCTGATGAAGTTGCCTCGTATTGCAATTAGAATACTGTTATTTATTTTTAATGCCATTTTACGACTGGAGTATTATCCACACAGCTGGAAACTTGCCAAAATTAAAATGATTCCAAAGCCGGGCAAAGATCTTACCAAGGCTGAGACATATAGGCCAATAAGTTTACTGTCAACAATGTCAAAGCTTTTCGAAAAACTGCTCATGACAAAATTGTTCCCAATTCTAGTTAATAGTGGGTGCATACCGGACCATCAATTTGGTTTTAGAAGTCAGCATAGCACCATTGAACAAACTCATAGATTGGTCCAATTTATAAGAAGAACATTTGAAGAAAAGAAGTATTGTTCTGCGCTGTTTAGCGACGTTTCTCAGGCATTTGATAAAGTGTGGCATGAAGGCCTAATTTTAAAATTAAAAACATACCTGCCAATTAACGTTGCAAGTCTTTTGGAAAATTACATTACTGCCCGGAAGTTCACTCTTGTGGAAGGAGACTTTATGAGCATGCCTGAAACTATCTCATCCGGTGTGCCACAGGGGAGTATACTGGGGCCAGTTTTGTATTTGATTTATACTTGTGATATGCCTCTGAGCAGCAATATCCACACTTCCACATTTGCTGATGATACAGCCTGCCTTAGTATGCATGAAAATCCTTACGAGGCATCCCGATATCTTCAAGAACACATTATATAGCTGGAACTATGGTTAAACTAATGGAGAATTAAGGTAAACGAACAAAAGTGTGTTCAAGTAACATGTACATTACGAAGAGATACTTGTTCACCCATTCGGATTAACAATCAAGTTGTTCCTCAACATACTCATGTGAAATATCTTGGTATACACCTTGATCGACGGCTTACTTGGAAACACCACATTGACTCTAAGTTAACCCAAATGAAGCTAAAATTAACTCAGGTACATTGGCTGATTGGTAGAAATTCAACCCTCAGTCTAGATTGCAAACTTTTGATATACAAGTCACTTTTGAAACCGATATGGTGCTACGGAATTCAACTATGGGGCACTGCTTCAGCTTCCAATGTCGAGAGAATCCAACGAAGGCAAAATAAAATTTTACGGTTAATAACATCGGCTCCATGGTATATAAAAAACTCAAATATACATCGTGATTTAAACATGCCACTAGTGATTGAAGAAATTGCAAAATATGCAGGCAAATATTTAACAAACCTCGAGTCACATCCTTATCCGCTTGCTCGTAATATTTTGAACTTTTCTGGACACATCCACCTAAAAAAGAGGGAAAGAAGGGCTCTTATACTCAACACTCCAGATAGGACTGCTTGAAAATAATTTTTATTTTATTTATTTTTCCTTCCTTTTGATTATCACTATTATTTATAACTATCTCTAAATTTATGTCCGACAGTGGTCGGGCCTAATAATTACATTTTAGATTTAAGATATGAATACTTATTGTTAGTTTATATTTGAAGATATAATAAATAAAAAATATGTATTAAAAAAAAAACAAAATGAAGAATGGAACCTTTAACGGATATATGCTATGCAAGATCTATTAAAGCAGTAGTTAACATACTCAAAAGAAAAAAATGTATTTTAACGTGAATAAAAATATAAAAATTTAAATATGGGCTTTTTATGTATGCATATACATATGGACATATAAAACAAACATATGACGAAAATAAAATAATTGTGGACAAGGCAACGTTTAGCGGGCTCAGCTAGTCCTTTCCATAACTGAACAAAACATGACTCTAAAGGATACATCGCTCATTTACTAAAACAACGTGATGACTCAAAGAATGGGATTGTCGAAAAAATTTAAAGTAAATAATCAGGAACTACTTTTTGTATATTTCCATAATATTGTTACGTTTAAAAATTGATTAAACGTGTGAGTTCTTTTAATTGCTCAAAAATAAAAATAAATAACGCACAATTTTTATTTGCTACAGTTCTGCTTTTATTATTTCTTCACTAAGCAAAATTACAAACTGACTTTACTTTATTACAACTTTATTTTCCACCGCACGAGCTCTTAAACGATGTTGACTCGACTACTTTCTGTTTTTTACTAACTCATTCTCACACAGGCTGCCTCTTTTTATAGTACATGAAACGGTTCTCGAATGTTCGCCCATGTTGCTCATAGGTGGCGTAATGACGTGTGTTTACTTAGTAAAGCCAAATGGCTGCGTTGCCATCTGTATTGTCATTTACGATCAAACAGTCTTCTAGCAAAATCGGGAAAATTCATGTTGCTGCTTCTAGGCGTTTGTAGAAAATTCGATTGGCCGTTATTTTGAATATCAGAGTACCTTTTTATGTTGGCAGTACCGTGTGTTACGGATAATACAGGGCTTGTAGTTGTTGTTGGTTGTTTACGTTTAATCACTTATGTATGTGCTACGCATGTGCATAGAGTTGTTTGCTATAGTGCTTGTATGTGAATACGTGTGTACGTTTAGTTATTTATTTAAATACTTCTGGATATTTCTTTACATTGGCTCTGTTCGAATATTTTTACGTAACAATATCAAAATATTTTATACAGTCAAATCCCGATAATTCGTAATCTTACGAATTATAGGGGTTTTCGATTTAGCGGGGTTTCGATTTAACGGGGTTAAAATAAAATAAATACGAATTAACGGGGTTTTACTAAAACTATAAAAAATTAACATAAACAACAATTGTATAAAATAAAATACAAAATAAATAAAATAAATACATAAAATAAAATAGCAAATTCATTTACTTAGCGTAAAATACGTGTAATTTTCATAGCAAACAAAAAACAATAAAATAAAAATAAAACTGACAAATTCATTTCATCATTCTTTCCATGTTTTTGTTGTTTTTATTACGAATTATAAGTGGTAGTTAGCAAACAATTCCGATTTATAAGAGGTAAAGAAATTTTACGAATTAACGAGATTTTTTCAAGGGACCGACAGTTTATTACGAATTATCGGGGTACGAATTATCGGGATTTGACTGTAGTTAGTTATAGAGAAGATAGTGGTGAAGGCCGATAACACTTCTAAAGCCTCACAATTTTTGTTCTTTAAACTTTCTGGCATAAAATGTATGAGTATACGTATACACCGTTTTGTGTGTGCTAGTGTTTTTTATACATTTGACGTTTACATGTTTTTAGGGTTCCGTTCACCAAAGGTGAAAAGGAAATTACTGTTTTCCCTTCGCTGTCCGTCCGTCTGTCACAGGATATTTTCTCAAGAACCGTAAGTGCTACGGATCTGAAATTCAGACACAGTGTGTAGACCTTTGGCCGCTACAACAACAAATACATGAGAGTTAAAAATTAAAGGGTGTTCCAAAACGAGCAATGAAAAATGTTAAAATCCCATGTAATATACATACAATTGTATGTATATACACTTGAAATTTGTAAGGTTAGTGTATTTTTATACAGACTACAACAATTAACACTAAAATTTCTAAAAATTTTATTTAAAGGGTGTTCCATCAGTTAATGCAATTTTGACTATGTAATTTTGACAACCTGCTGTATCTTTGAAACCGTAAAAGCAAAACTGTTGAAATGTTCAAAAACGGTAAAACTAAAAAATCAAAAAATTATGAAATCGCCAAACCGAAAAAATCGCCAAAGCGAAAAAAGCACCAAATTAAAAAAAATTTCTAACCGAAAACTATTTTCTTTATAGAATTTGCTTACAATATTTATATTTAAATTATTTTTTACGTCTCTGATATATTTCCAAAACTCACTCGCACTTAAGATAAGACTTTTTTAAATCTTCAAAGTGTGATACAGATATATATTAACTTTTAATTTTTCAGAGCGTTTTCTTTCATTTGTTTCCAAAACACAACAGTATTATTTGTATATCCACTTAGAATATGTTTTCATTAGGGTTTGGGATTTCCCGGACTTATGCACTTCCTGGGAAACGGGAATTAAAAAATCAAATTCCCGGGAATTCCCGGGATTCCCGGGAAAAGCTAATTTTCTAAATTGAATACATTTATTAAATGAAAATTGGTGAAATTTTGATTGTTTTATTAATGTAAGCATTCTTTTGAAATAAAAGTTAATAAAAAAGCAGTTCTAAGACAAATTTTTAAGAATTTTTAATTGAATTTAAGCAAATGGAATAAAGTTATTACACAGCAAAAGATCATATAAAAACCAATTGACGACTGTAACCACAATTAGTAGACAATTTTCTAATAAGAAGTACCTTCATTTTAATAAGAATTTACCTTGCTTGTTTCTCATTCTTTTTGAAAAAGTTCCAGGCGGTTTCTTATCGTTAAGTTCAAGCAGGTTACAGTACCATACTGCGCTGCACCGAATTTTGAATACCCTGAGCCACAGTATGTCTAAGTGCCTTTCATTGTATTTTCTGCAGGGTTTCCATAATAGCGTCTACTTGTAATCAATTTAAGTTTCGTCAACTCAGAGTTCTTACAGCTTAAAATTTTCACTAGACTTTTAAAAATTTGTTCACTAATTCGGTGAAAAATCATCGCTTAGCATCGAATTATTTACTTTAGGGAACGATTATATCATTGTAATCATTGATACTTATACAATTTATTCCATTTTTTTAGGAGATATGGTATGACCTCAATTTAATGGAATTTTTATGAAATTTCAGACTAGACTTGAATAGCTCACATTTTTATTTTATATTAAAAAAACATGGACATTTTACTTCTTGTTTAACGGAGTCGAAAGAATTCTTTCTTTTTTACAGTTACATTTAAAACAAAAACTCAATTTAAATTTTAAGATTAAAAATTTCCTTCGAACAAGGTATATGTAAGTTTTTAAACAGACGATGAAAAACGTGTCAACGTTCGTGTAAATTTAGTCATACAATCATTCAAACGAACTTTTGCAATATAAAAAAATAATAAGTTTTTACATTAAAGTAAAATTGGATTATAAATTCTATATATTTATGAAATAACATGCACTTTTAATTTCCCGTTTTCACGGGAAAATCTCAAAAATTTTCCGGGAATATCAGACAGACATTTCCCGGGATTTCCCGCCCGGGAATTCCCGTTTCCCAAACCCTAGTTCTCATGCAAATTTTGTTAAAAAAAATCAAATAATAGTCCTTGAAGTTATATTTAGTTTAGAAATGAAAAACGACAATTTAATTTTGAATTTAACAAATCTATGCTGGGAAATTTCGGTATTAAGATGGAGAGAATTTAGAACAAAATTTGTATGTATATTATCAATGTAGAGATCATCAAAATATTTTGTTTACAAAAAATGTCAACACAAATCAAATATAAAAAGAAAGTTAAATGTGCTCTTACATCTTCAGATAGCATTTCGCCATTAATATCATTTAGTATTTTAAGAAAATTATTTATTTCTTTTAATAAATCGCCACAAACATTCATTCGACAGCGTTATTTTTCCAAATTATAACCGAACAGTTGCTAGCCTCAACTCCTACTAAGCTTTCAGTACTTAACAACGTTAATAGTACAAGAATACTTTTTATTGGAATAAGAAAAGTTTCCATATTAATGCGAGCCATAACCGCCAAAAAGCGCAAGCACCATAACTTTCGAACTTAATTTTTTTACAAAAATCGATTAGTTACAATCGCAGATAAGCGATTTTCGTCAAAAAACATAGTTAAAAATATATGCCGCTTAAGATTTTTGGAGGTTATGGGTCGAATGGACAAAAATTGCGAGAAAAGGAGCGAAAGTGCCACAGTGCCAGCTAACATCCAAAAGTACCAAAAATGGCACAATTGTGCCACATTTCCCATCACTGCCAAATACTATAAATATATAAAAAAAGAGAGTCTTATTTTCTCAGAGAACTTATTATTCTCATGTCTCTGCTATTCATCTGCATACGCAAGGTGTATCTAACTAGGTGGCAGCGCTACTTCAGCCAGTGCTGCCAGAATGATGATTTTTATCATATTTTTGATGATTTTTGGACCAAAATATGATTTTAAGATTTTTTTCTCGAATGATGATTTTTAATTTTGCAAATTATGATTTTTACTTTCAATACATATGTATGTTAGACCGTCTCAGTTTTTATACTTTTTTCGAAATTTCTTGATAAACATCAATTTTCTTAATCAACTCTAAAAACCATCAATTTTGATGTATAACAATTAAATATTGATGAACCGAAAGTGCTCTCTCAAATCGTTTTTTTTTTTGTCTTGAAAAATGTCTTTTTCCAAAAAATTAAAAAATCTTGCTTTAGTAATTTGCCCCTAACTCATGCAGTTCTTAACGGATTCTTCTAACTCATGCAGTTCTTAATTACATGCATTAGAAAGCTTATTAAATTCCCTACATAGTTCTTAAAGCAACGTTGCTATTTTGTTCGATGGTTTTTTATTCATAGCATTACCAATTCAGATTCTCAAATACGAATTTATAATTTTTTTTTTAATTTTTGCTTACCTTTTCTTATATAAAAATTGAACGAGACAAACTTTTTATATTCTATAAATGCAGTATGGTAGGAAATTTTAAGATAAAGATTTTGGTGTAAATAACAGTAGCATTTTATTAAGAAAAACTTCAGTTTTAGGCGAAATGCCGATATGACTAAAGTTTTTTATTTGTCAATTTACTTCCGGTTCATCAATATTTAATTGTTATACACCAAAATTCATGGTTTTTAGAGTTGATTAAGAAAATTTATGTTCATCAAGGAATTTCGAAAAAAAAATAATACATTGTATGCAAGTAAAATTTTTTTTGTTGTTCTACAAAGCTATACCCAGCGAAAATATTCGTCTACAGGTTGGTAAGGTGGAGAGAGCACAATTTTCCTTCCTCCTCTGGGGTCATTTGAAAAAAATAAAAAGAAAAAAACGTCACTTTACAACCAAAAATAAAACGAAAAATGTCATCTTAGAGACAAATCTATACCAAATCATTTAAAAGAAGTTATTCGTCGCCAAGGAAAAGCAACTTGCATATAAAACAACTATACATACTTTATATTATAAGAATATTAGCAATGTCGAATACTTTTTGGTTTGAATTTCTTAACTAATTTTTTATTTAATGCACTTTTTATATTAGTTACTTTAATGAACTAATGTTTTTTATTGAATACAATTTGAAAATTCTTTTTGTAATATAAGATAGTAAATACTTTTTTATTGATTAAAACAAAATAACGTTGGTGTATGTCGAATAGTTTTTTTGTCCACTGTAAATATGTCAATTATTACTTTCTTTATTGGAAAAAATTGGACTTGTGATGATTTTTTTCTTCAAAATATGATTTTCTTTCCGACAAATGATGATTTTCTTCGCAAAACTTCTGGCAGAGCTGACTTCAGCTGATAATTTTTTGCTCTATGTGTTTTGTAGCCGAAGAATGTCAAAAACCTCGATTTTGTTTTGGTTTTGGTACAATTATTTTTGTGCTTTTGACATTCTTCGGTTCTTTACACAGCTATGCTTGCCGTATTTTTGTATAACAAATCCTTACGCAGTCACCTGTATAATTACACCATGTGCATACGTATACATGTGTTTAAACGTGTGTGCCTTTGCCAGTGTTGTTAGATTTGACGATTTTTTATTTCCCAAAATGACGATTGACGATTTTGTTTCCGATATTCCTCATATTTTGACGATTTGTTGAAATAAGTATTAAGTAACATAAATATGCCAACAAGTCCTTGCAGAAAAGAGATATCATTTCGATAACACAATTTTTAAAAATTTTAATTTAATTACAGTATCAGTTATTAGAAACATGGACTCCGAAATTCTTCCTGTACTAAAAAGTTTTTCCAAATCTTGCGTCTAATGGCCTAATTTTGTAAAACAGAACGAAACGTTTCAAACAGAAATTTTTGGTTTGTTTTTAATTTTGAATTTTGTAAAACATTTGAAAACGAAAATTCTATCTTACGTAAAATAAATATATTTTATTAAACAGTTGGAAACGTTTTCAAACGACTTAAATGTCATATGAAAACGTTTATTAAATTGTATTCGTTTTAAAAGTTTTAACTACATTATTGCATTAGTTTTGCTGCAATAATGAGTAAATTACTAGGTCAAACATATGCAAAAGGCCGCCCGTGGGTACTTTGTTACAGTGTTGCCGAATCGCGGGTAATTACCCGAATCAGGTGTAATTTTTATGTGCATGTGTAGCTCGTGGGTAATTGCTCTCAGGTGTAATTTACGGGTAATTTGAAGTTCGTTTGTTTTATATAATAAATCGTGTGTGTTCTGGCTTTCACATCGTTTTCACATGTTTTCTTGTGAGTTTGGATGTTAAAACACATAAAAAATTTATACAAAACAAGAAAAAATAATTTTTTGATTCGAAATTTATATTACAGATGAACATTATATAGGAGAGTTTATTGCCATCGGAAACTCATTTTGAGAAAATTTGAGTTGCATTTCACTGGGGCTGATACCAAATCATAAGTAGACCTTAAACAAGATTTTTGAAATGTGTCAAATATTTATTTTAATATTGGGTGTAATTCCTCTGAAATCGGGTAATTTTGGCTACTACGAGGTGTAATTTTAAATATATATTTTGGTAACACTGCTTTGTTATGATATTTTTTACACGCACATTCGTACAAGCATGTATTTTACTCTCTTTTTTTATATGTATATGTATGCGTTAGCCTGACTTTGATCTAGGTGCACGACAGAACTCCAGGCCAGCTCGGCCTATGGACGTAGTGCCTATATTTACACATACATTCGCTTTAACACCCTCATAACTACTTTGTTCCTGTCAATGATAAAATGATAAAATTTAATGCGAAGTTTGAAAGTGTGTAATGAAAGTTTCCTGATAAATGGAGATGCAAAAAGTGCGTTTCTTAAGACATACTCACTGACACTGACCACTGATACAGTCATCAAATTGTTGAAGCACTTGAGCTCTAACTACAGAGCTATTTTTTGTTACACAAGTAGGCCTAGAAGAAAAATTCGAAAGCATCGATTGTTAAACCAGGGAGACTGGGCCTTGGTCATAAAATTTAACGTGATGTTATACTATTATGTATCTCTCTTTAACCCATTATATTATTTAACTATGCACTTTTAAACTGGCGCCGTGATCACTAATAGAAATATAACAGACTAGAAATCTTTAATTTGCAATTTTTTATTAAAGAAAACAAAAAGTAGTTAGATATTCAGAAAAATATAATTGTGAAAAAAGGCCAATTTCCTATTCAAAATTTCGGCCATCAAAAGTGGTGAGATAATTTTTTTATAAAGTTCTTGTTTGGCACAATGCTTATCACAATATTACATACATATGTGTATTAATTATAATCGTAGGGTGTCATGTTATTTCTATGCAACCTGCATACTTGGCAATATTTTTACCTTTATAATACAAAAAATTTTATGAAGTAAGCATGTTGCCTAGAAATGATATGAGACCTTTTCGATTGAACTTGTGAGATTTTGGATAGGAACTTAACTGAATCCATGTGTATGATGAAAAACATATCCATATACATTAACATTTAACTCCAGCATTGAAATATTGAACGTTTCAAAGTTTCACAAACATCCAATAAGTATTTATGGGCCCTTAAAGCTTAAATTAGACGTGACATAACCATAACGCTATAGCCATAACCAAACAAAAATTCAATTGGTTTCTATGGTGAGAGTGAGAGAGACTCGCCATAACGCCATAACTCTCACCGTAGAAACCAATTGAATTTTGGTTTGGTTATGGCTATGGTATTATGGCTATGTCACGTCTAATTTAGCTTAAACTAACGCCGCTGATTTAGAATTTCTTGTTTCGTTGGTGCTCATTCCATAATTTAATAAAATTTGACTTTGAAAATATTCTTATATTCAGCTTTTTATAATGAATAATATATTTTTCAATTATAACATTTTGACAAGAAACGAAAACAACGTAGCGTTTTACAAAATTTAAAATGTTTTTGTTTTCGCTCCAACCAGAAACGAAAACGAAAATTCGTTTAGTTTTACAAAATTAGGCCATAAGTCCCAGTTCACACTAGCCAAGTCTTATTGCTAAGCTTATCACTTATTCTTCTTTGAACTTTTATCGGCGTTTACACAATACAAGTCTTATTTTTCAGCTCATATTTTTTATGCATTGTTTTGTGTATGCATATGTGCTTTTTTAACATTACGAATGAGAAAGCAAAACCAAGATCTAAAATTTACTGGAAACAGAAACCCTTGAAATAATTATGTTTTAAAAAAATTATTACAAGTGTAACTCTTCGGAATGTTACATGTTTTATTTTGAATCAAGTTTTATTTAGAAATTGTTACACACTATTATATTTTCTGAATTTTTTGCTTTAATTTCACCCTATAGTTTTAGTCTTTGACAATAAAGTCGATGCATTGTTTTTTGTTACATAAAATAAACTTTGATTTCTAATATGGTGTATTGTTGTTCAATAAAACAGATAATTCTTGTATGACGATATTTCGACGATTCTCTTTGAAAATTGTGACGATATTGACGATTTTATTTTTAAAATTTGACGATTTTTAGAAAAAATTGTCTAACAACACTGGCTTTTGCATGCATAAATATGTATGGATATGTGTATTTTTTCCTATACAAAAGAAAACATTTACACAAAAAAAAAGCAATGTGAGTCCGATCACAGGGGAGATGTGTAAACATCTAGTAATGAAAAATTTTTTTAAGTTGGAAGTACTTATGCTTTTAGTATATATTTTTTAAATTAATCAATTAAAAGTATCAAAACTTTCAATATTGTAAATGCATAGTGTTACCACCACTAGTTTTACATACGAAAAACAACAGCTCTAGTAGTTATCGAAAGCTCTGTTCTTATAGTATGTTTACACGGTACGTGTTTCGCTCTCTATTCATGCTTCACGCCCCAATCATAACCGAATCCACTTGCTTCGCCATACAAAATTTTTAGAGCGAATCAAGTAGATTCAACATGAATCTACTTGCGAAGCATGTAAAATTGGTATATTCTCTAACTTTTATCGCAGTTAATCGCCACTTTATCTGAACTAGCTATCAAAACAAAATAGGTATATGTGTATGTGCGTGTTTGTAAACAAATGAAAACAAGCCAAAAAACATAGATGTGAGTTTAATATAAATAAATTTAATTAAGTTATGAATAATATAAAAAGAAAAAATAAGAAGAAAATATAAAGATGCCTTTAAAAACAAGATTTTGAATGAATCGAATTTATGTATGCATGTATATACGTGCGTACGATACGTATGTTTGTGTGAACATCCATAAAAAAAATGCCACACGAACAGTGATGCCAACTTTTTCAGAGGCACTGTGTGTTCATAAAAAATCACTAAATGCAATAAGTATATTTGTATGTACTTAAATATATTTTTATTTATTTTTTTATATTTATTTATTTATTTTCAATACAGAGAAAGCCCACATGGCTAATTATATATGTATTGAATGAGTAGAAATTAAAAATTTAAGTTAACTACAATTTTAAATTTGCTACATTTCATAGGTTTTATGTAATAATTTCAATTATATCGAGCCATATTTCGATTTGGCTTATAAGTATAAGAATATGAGTAGGAAAATAATTGAAGTTCATTTTGCAAGACACTGCAATTATGGTGTATTATTTTAAGAAAAGAGTGATCAACGAGAATTATACTCCTCGTTTCAGGAAATGCAGTTTCATCTTTTTCCTCTAGCCATAAAACTGTTTTAATAAAACAATTAGATTTTAGGTGTTTCATCTGAATTAATTTTTACATGAACATGGTTCAGTATGTTACATTCTGTAGCTCGTTTCTGTATTTCTCGCATCGTAAAATTTCCCGCATGAAACAAGAGAATCGTAACAAAAACAGTGTAAATTGAAACACAAAATGGGTTTTCTCACATAAGTGTCTCTGTATCGTTACTTTGCGAAAACTATCTGTCATTTAAATAAATTTCCAGCAATTATTGGAACGATGTGAGAAAAAGTGGTTCTGTGACAATATTTTGTGAAAAGTTTCTCACAAGAACTGTTTAAATAACTCGTATTTTAAATTGGTGCGAGAACAACCAAATTTGTACAAAAACATGTGAATTTTTGAATTTGTGTGTGAAAATATGAAAAATAAACTAGTTGAAAAGATATGCAACGAATTGTTGAACTAAAATTATTATTAACGAGTCGATATGATTATATTTATTTAGATTTTTTCTTGTGGAATTTTCTATAATAGAGACAGTTGCTAGAAAAAACTTATTTCAAGCATTTTACATTCACTTTATATTCATATTCGTTGTTCAATTTTATTTTTCTTGAACATTATTTTTGTTATTGAAATAATATTTTTGTGACTTTTGTTTTTATTTGGCTGGATTACTGGAAATATTCCAGTAAAAACAGATTCAGTGTTGTCTGTTTTCACATTCAAATACAGAAACACATTTTTTCACAAATCGAGAAACGATGAAATTTTGAGTTTCACACTTCATGTGAGAAATTTTACGATGCGAGAATTACAGAAACGAGTTACTGAACAACAGAAGCCTTTTTCTTTTTAGACCGTATTTTATATGAATGAAACAATTTGATTTATAAATCATTATTGTATTTCTAACTTACTTTTAAAATAGTTATAAGCGCTAAAAGTTATTTCTACTTCAACATTTTTTTTTTTTTTTTTTTTATGCATGATTTTTTATTTATTGTATCTTCATATATGAACTAACAATAAGTATTCAAATCTTAAATCTAAAAAATATAATTAGGCCCGACCAATGTCGGACATAAGCTTAGTAGTAGTTATATATAATACATATGTAAGTAGTGATAATCAAAAGGAAAAAAAATAAAAGTATTTTCAAGAAGTCCCATCTGGAGTGCTGTGAATAAGAGCCATTGTGTCCCTCTTTTTTAGGCGGATGTGTCCAGTAAAGTTCAAAATATTACGGGCAAGCGGATTAGGATGTGACTCGAGTTTTGTTAAATATTTGCCAGCGTATTTTGCAATTTCTTCAGTCACTAGTGGCATATTCAAATCACGATGTATATTTGAATTTTTGATGTACCATGGAGCCGATGTTATCATGCGTAAAATTTTATTTTGCCTGCGTTGAATTTTCTCTACATTTGAAGCTGAAGCAGTGCCCCATAGTTGGATTCCGTAGCACCATATTGGCTTTAAAAGCGACTTGTATATTAAAAGTTTACAGTCTAGGCTAAGTGTTGAATTTCGACCAATCAGCCAATGTACCTGAGTTAGTTTAAGTTTCATTTGAGTTAACTTAGAATCAATGTGGTGTTTCCATGTAAGTCGTTGATCAAGGTGTATACCAAGATATTTCACATGTGAATGTTGAGAAACAACTTGATTGTTAATCCGAATGGGGGAACAAGTATCTCTTCGTAAAGTAAATGTTACTTGAACACACTTTTGTTCATTTACCTTGATTCTCCATAATTTTAACCAAAGCTCCATCTGGCTAATGTGTTCCTGGAGTTTGCGGGATTTCAGGGTTTTCATGCATACTAAGGCAGGCTGTATCGTCGGCAAATGTGGAAGTATGGATACTACTGCTCACAGGCATATCACAAGTATAAATTAAATATAAAACTGGTCCCAGTATACTCCCCTGTGGCACACCAGATGAAATTGTTTCAGGCCTACTTGTAAAGTCTCCTTCCGCAACAGTGAACTTACGGGAAATAATGTAACTTTCCAAAAGAGTTAAAATGTTTATTGGTAAGTAAGTCTTCAATTTTAAAATTAGGCCTTCATGACACACTTTATCAAATGCCTGGGAAACGTCAATAAACAGCGCAGAACAATACTTTTTTTCCTCAAAAGTTCTTCTTATAAATTGAACCAATCTGTGAGTTTGTTCAATGGTGCTATGCTGACTTCTAAAACCAAATTGATGGTCTGGTATGCACCCACTACTAATTAGAATTGGGGACAATTTTGTTTTGAGCAGTTTTTCGAAAAGCTTTGACATTGTAGATAGTAGACTTATTGGCCTATATGACTCAGCCTTTGTTATATCTTTGCCCGGCTTTGGAATCATTTTAACCTTGGCAAGTTTCCAGTTGTGTGGATAATACTCCAGTCGTAAAATAGCATTAAATATGAATAACAGGATTCTCATTGCAATACGAGGCAAGTTCATCAGCATCTGATTACTAATTCCATCAATACCCGGAGCTTTCTTCGGGTTGAGTTCGGCAATTAATTTTTGTAAATCACGCGTCTTAAACTTTATGTGTTGAGGGGGTAGAGCGACTATATTCGGCAAATCAGCAACACCAGTACATATATTTGGCGTAAAAACGGATTTTAAGTGCTCAGCAAATATTTTACCTTTTTCAGTATCGCTTCTTGCCCAACCTCCGGTAGATGTGCGTAGAGGTGGCTTATACTCAACGGGTGTTTTAAGCTTTCTGGCAGCGCGCCACAAGGAGTAATTAGACGCCGGTGTAACATCAAGACCCTCCAGATAGTTTTTAAGAGATGCAATTTTTTCAGATGCAAGCAACTCTTGGAGTCGTTTAGTGCACTCTTTAAATCTGATTTTATTTTGTGGTGATCTGTGCTGTTGCCATTCCCTTCTAGCCCTTCTTTTTTCACGTACGAGACGTTCAATGTCTGTAGAATAAATTTTATTAAACCCAATCTGCGGATGGGAGATAGTGGCATGTTCAGCAGCCTGTTTAATATTCTCGCTGAGATTGGCAATGTTCGATTCAATATCATCGGGTGTTCTAAGCGTAATGTTTTCCGTACAATGACTGCTGAGATATTTTTTGAACCCCAGCCAATTTACACGATTGATCATCTTCACATATGGGTCAGGTAAGTTACTTCTTAATGGGCTACAAATTGTGATGATCGTCGGGGAGTGATCGGACGAGAGATCAAGAGAAGCTTGAACTTGAATTAAATCCCTAGAGATATTTTTTATGACGCCAAAATCTATAACATCCTGAATTTTTTGTATGTCAGTAGGCCAATAAGTGGGCTCCCCACTCGAAATGACATCCAAGCCCATTTTTGAAATAGTGTTGAACAGTGCTCGACCTCTGGGTGTAACAAGGCGCGAACCCCAGAACGTATGTTTCGCATTGTAGTCTCCAGCTGCTACAAAACAAGGTCCAAGACATTTGTAGAAATCCTCATATTGATTCTCAGTGATTGAAAATCTGGGAGGGGAGTAAATTGATGATATAACGAAATTTGAACAAAAACTTTCAATGCCAATATTTGTTGCTTGTAGGTATTCTTCACAAATGTTATCAAGAACATAGTGCTTGAGTCTTGACTTTATTAGAATTGCTGATCCACCGCAAGCCCTTCCTCTAGGGTCCTTTGTATCATATATAGTGTAGCCATAAATTTTAAAAAGACTTCTCGAAGTCAAATGACTCTCAGATACTAACATTATATCAATATTTTTTTCCGTGAGGAAGTGCTCAAGTTCATTTTTATGTTGGCGAATGCCGTTTGCGTTCCAGAAACATATTGTTAACGTGTTCATGGCTTATTAAGTATTGCTTGAAGCAGAGTATTCTGCATTCGCAACATTTCTTGCATCATGCTAGTCATATTTGTTGTAAAATTGTTTATAGTTTGCACAAGATTTTCAATAGTGGCTTCAAGGCGATTATAATTAAAGTTTGAGTTTGTATTTGTAGAATTATTTTGCGGTGAAACATTTTGTGTCGGAATAGAACTAGCCTTAGCAGCATCTGCATACGATACACGGGAAGTAACTGGTTGGCTCATTTGCTGAAAAGTGGCAGAGTAAACGTTTGCTGATTGAGCTGGAGCTAATTTAGGTTTTTGCACCATAGTCTTCTTTACCAAAGAGTACACACGACAACCTCTGTAGTTAGCAGTGTGATTGTCTCCACAATTACTGCATTTTTTGTTACTTTGATCTTTCGGTTTATTGCAACTAGCAGTGCCGTGCAACTCGCCGCACACGGCACAAACAGTAGGTAATTTGCAGTAAGTTTTAGTATGGCCATATTCTTGACAATTATGGCACTGTACGGGTCCTGAACGCTTGTGTGGTTCTTCAACGGTTATTTTTCGATATAAGAGATATCTTAAATTATATATTGGATGGGTCTCACTCTTTTTCAATTTTATATCATTTGGCTCAAGTTCAACGCGAAATAGAGGTTGAGGGATCTTTTCCCTATTTATTATGTTCGATACATTTTTTACTTTAAAGCCCTGGAGGACGAGAGCATCTTTTACTTCTTCGGGAGCAACATAGGAATCTATGCCCTTCAACACAATCTGCATACCTTTAGCACTCTTGAGCTGATATGTGTAGAAATTTGTTTTACTTTTTTCAAGTTCAGAAACCATTGTGCGAAAATCTTTTTCTTCATAAATTTGAATTTTCGTTTCATCAATATTACCACGTTTTATTGGAACAATGTGAAATTTATTCTCACCAATGACCGAAATTATTTTTTTAATTAGAGCGTTTGAGTTTTTTTCTCTTAAATAGATTGGTGGCGGCTTGGAGGTTTTGTTCGAGGATACCTCGGGTTTGTCGTTGTCATCTTGAAAAATTTTAAAGCGGTTCTGGCGATTAGTTGATGCTGCGCTGTTATCCCTAGACACTTTTGGAGCAGATGAGATTTTTGAAGAATTCGGGCTTCGCCCGCGCTTTAAAATTGTAATGTATCTGTCCATTCCAACTTGTACCTTGAGTTTCGAGCCGCTGTTATCTGTAGTGATAACTTTGTTAAGTGATAAACACGAGCCTGAAGGGGATGATATTACTGACTTAAATGAAGAAGTACTGGGCAACTGTAATGTTAATGCATCATTACTATTTGGCATTGGACAAAGCGAAGTTGATCGCTGACGAAAAATTGGCGTTGCCGTTAACAAAAGATTTTCATCAGATTTATTTTTTATATTTTTTTCATTCAGAGTTTCAGAACTCACAGTAAAATAAGCATTTCTGCCGTTAGAACTCACTTCAAGTTTTTCTGTATTTGAGGAATTCATACAAAGAATTCCTCAAGGGTTATTCGTTTATGTTTTTTTTTAATTTCGGTATTTTTTGTTTTTGTTATTTATGATTGTTTGTTTGACTTTGAGGTATTCCTCAATATCACTTGTTTAAGTTTTTTTTGCGGTTTTTTTGTTTTTGTTATTTTTACTATGTAAAAAATATTAGCAAAGCAGAAAGCTTATTTATTAAAGACAGTATGTATGTACCTATTACGAATAATATGTACTACTAATATTTTTTTTTTGTATATGTAATTTTTGTTTGTTTGGTAAGTAAGTAAAATTCCGCTATTCGACTGTTCGCTATGAAGGTACCACGAGAACTGTGATACTTCAACATTTGACTTCTTCAATTTTACCATCCCAGCAAAAATTAACGCTTCCCAGAAGAGTTTTTGTAAGCCAGCTAGAAGCAACGCATTTAGTTTCCAAAAAGCCGTTCATTTTTTGCTTTACTAATTCGGTTTGCAGAAGCAATAATGTGTAGTTTTTGTGTACTCAGATGCAAAAGTTACTGGTGTACATTTTTTTACTTTTGTCCACTTTGTTAGAGAGCCTTACGTTAGTACTTTTCAGAAGCATTTTTGAAAGCTTTCGTTGTCAAGAAAGCAATACATTGCTTCCCTCAGTGGTTAGTAATTAGATTATTGTAATTAAGTTATTTTATAACGTGTATGGTATCCTCTGTAATTTCTAGAAATATATTATTTTTTCTCACTATGAAAGATAAAGTTTTTCTTCTTCATATTTCACCCAGCTGAATTAACATTCTGCAAAGGAAACTTTGCATGTATAAAAGGGGTGAAAGCAGATAGTTTTTGAAAGTGAAAATAAAGCCACCACACTTTAACAAATTAATATTTAGTAGATTTGTAAAACGCACTAAAATCAAAGGTGAAAAGCACCAAAAAAAAGGCACTAATTTCTTTTTAAAGCAAAAATTTGAAAAATTCCGCACTGTTATGAATTAAAAAACTCTAAATCTAGTACGAAAAGCACTAAATTGGCACGATGCACACGAATCACGAATGCGTAGTCTAAACAGCATGATTCATAAACATGATTCAGAGAGCGAAGCAGGTGATTCAACTCGTCGTCTAAACATAGCATTATACACACAAAAATTTTTTTATAATTCTATATACAGTTTGTCAAAAAAATCTTTTGAATTCTCAAAAATTCTGGTAATTTAGCATTCAAACACAAATTACAACAACAAATAAATTCCTTTTTGTTTTCCTCTTGCGCATACAATTGTGCTTGCCTACGACAAGGTGTTGCCAAACTTCTACACACATAAGCACTCTTTACAAAAAAACAACTACAGATAATAAACCATTTCAGGTAGGCAGTGTCAAAAAAATGTTCAGAATATAACAGAAAATAAGAAAAATTCGTCATTTATTACAAATTTATGTTTTCTGGGTTTTTTTAAAAGATGGTATTGTATGTGAAATCCTTTTTTTAGCGTTCATTCATAAAATATTTGTCTTACCTGCAACAAGAGCGCCCGCAATTAAATTTAAAAAATGCCAGGAAAACGGGTTAGCAGTAATATTATTCAATTAGTGTATTTTAATTATTACAAAGGAAAATCTTGCAAAGAAATTTCTGAAATGTTTACTCTTAATCTTAGTACAGTTTATAACATCATCAACCGTGCTGAAAAAGAAAATAGACTGGAACTAAAGCATTATCCAGACAGACCAAAAAAGATTACTCAGCGCATTGAAAGAAAAATAATAAGAACTATTGAAGACAAACCACATACCAGCACTAGAGGATTAGCGCAGCAAATCAGTAATGACTGCGGAGTAAATGCCTCATATGAAACTGTTCGAAACGTATTAAGAACCCATAAATATTTCTCCAGAGTTGCTAGAAAAAAACCTCTGCTGTCAGCTCAGAATATTGAAAAGCGACTGAAATTTGCTGTTGACCATATTTCTTTTCCTTTAGAGTACTGGGATAACGTAATTTTTTGTGATGAGACAAAGCTAATGCTTTACTATCACGATGGACCACAAAACGTTTGGCGCAAGCCTTTGACGGCACTAGAAAGTAAAAATATAATACCGACAGTGAAATTTGGAAAATTATCTGTAATGGTATGGGGTTGTATATCATACAAAGGAGTTGGTGAAATAAGGATTTTAGAGGACATAATGACCAAGGAAGTCTATCTGGATATTCTGAGGAAGGAATTAACTGCAAGTGCCCGAAAATTCGAACTTTTGGACACAGAAAACCCAGAAAATCTTAATTACAAATTTTATCAAGATAACGACCCGAAGCACAAGTCATATCTCTGTAGGACATGGTTGCTGTATAACTGCAGAAAAGTTATTGACACTTTTTGAATAAAATAAAAATCAACTTTTGTTTTCTGATTCAAATTCAAGAATAATAAATTTATTGATAATTATATCGAACAATTAATAAAATGAAAAACATGATTGATTTCAATTCTAAAAATACATATAAAGTGAATTTCAAAACAAGTAGAATTATAATAAAAACAAATCATTTCAATACTCCCACTATTTGTTTATAATAAATAATTTTTCTCTTTAATATAAACTAACTGTCTTAATAAATCAAATCTGGATTTTGGGAGAGCTTTCGTGAGAAAGTCAGCTAATTGTTCATCAGAAGGTACATAATTTAGGCAGAATAATTTCTCTTCATATTTTTCTCTGATAAAATGATAACGCACATCAATGTGCTTTGTGCGTTTATGAAATTCTGGATTTTTAATTAATCGTATTGCACTCTGATTATCCATATTAAATTCAGTCGAAATTTTCATATCCGTTAATTCTTTTATTAAACGTTGCAACCAAATTAATTCTTTAATAGCCAAATTTGCTGCAATATATTCAGATTCAGTGGTTGATAAGGCGACAGATTTTTGTCTTTCCGAGCCCCAGCTCACAACGTTTTCTCCAAACATAAATATGAAACCTGATGTTGACCGCCTAGTTTCTTTATCACCTGCATAGTCTGCATCACTATATCCAACTAATTTCAATTGAGAATTTCCACTAAAATAAATGCCATAATTCGCAGTTGATTTCAAATACCTAAAAATCCGTTTAACATCACTCACGTGTGCCTCATTAGGATTTTCCATAAACCGGCTTACAACTCCCACCGCAAAACTTATGTCAGGTCTTGTTGCAATTGATAAATAAAGAAGACTTCCAACTGCTTCACGAAATGGAAATAGTGAGTTTTTTTAATCCGTAAATTTTTCATATTCCTGGTTTACGTCCATTGGTGTTGAAACTCCTTTGCACTCTTCCATACCAAATCTTTTAAGAATTTTCTTAACATAATTTGTTTGAGTGTGAGTAATAGAATAATCAGAATAACAGCATATCTCTAAGCCAAGGAAACACTCCGCGTTGCAGAACTTTATCTCAAAATTAGATCGTAAATAATTAACTACAGAATCAAGTTGTTCATTTGATGTTGATGCTATTAGACCATCATCTACATACAGAGCCAAAATAAGCGATTTGTCTGTATTAACAAACACACATGAGTCAGATTCTAGTTGTTCGAGTTTATATTCTTTAATAAAGGTACTAAATTTTATATTCCAGCATCGTGACGATTGCTTGAGACCATACAAACTTTTGTGTAACTTGCAGATTTTACCACTTCCATCATTAAACCCATCAGGTTGAGACATATAAACTTCTTTGTCTAAATCTCCATGCAGAAAAGCTGTCTTAACATCAAATTGTTTTATTACCATTTTATTAATAGCTACTAGTGACAAAACCACACGAATTGACGTAAATTTTACAACCGGACTAAATACTTCCTCGTAGTCAATTCCGTATTCTTGTGTGAAGCCACGCGCAACCAATCTGGCTTTAAATCTCTCTATACTACCATCCAGTCGATACTTTATCTTAAATACCCATTTATTATCTACTATTTTTTTACCTGATGGAGCATCTTCTAACGTCCAAGTTTTATTTTGTTCTAATGATTTAAGTTCATCAGTCATTGCAAGATACCAATGAGCTCTGTTGGGAGATTTCATTGCTTGACTATAATTTTCGGGATCTTCCATCAATGAAATATATTCGCTAGCATCAGATTTATCAGCAAAAAGTTTTGACTTATCCCGTAGTCGTCTTTCAATTACATCATTTTCGCTCAAATAAGAAAGTTCTCTTATTTTTTTTTAAATGGTTTTATGTTTTGAGCCGCTTCCTCTTGAACCAAATTTTGCGATGACCCACAATTATTATTTGTGAAATTTTCGACTAATTCTGAAGACAATAATGGTTCATTTGTAGAGGCATTGTTAAGTAAATTTTCGCAAGCTTCTTCATAAACGTCGTTTTCAGAACTTTGAGCATCAAAATGGTTACTAACTTTTTCTTCATAATTGTGATTATGCTCTTCATCCAATCGGAACAATAAAAGTACTAACGAGCAAGGCATTTTTGGCATCAAATAAAATTTCTTCAATACAGCTGTGGCACGAGAAATTAGCTCATCAGAATATTGAACAAGTTCGAAAAGTTTTGAAAGATAATCATATAAATTATATAGATAATTATTTTGAATGCGAAGCTTGCTTACAAGGAAAGCAACACAGAAGCTCTTTCAAAAGTCGTGAAATTGTATCAACTCAATGTGGTCAAATTATACATGCTGATGTTTGTGGACCGATAAAAGTTGAATCTATTGGTGGATCTAGATATTTTCTTATAATGAAAGATGACTTTTCTCATTATCGCTTTGTTTTTTTTTAAACATAAATCTGAGGTACATGAAAAAGTAAATAGTTTTCTAAAAATGGTAGAGAACTTATACGGTCATAGTATACAAGTCTTTCGTTCTGATAATGGAACAGAATTTGTTAATGAAAAAATGAAGAATCTGTTTGAACAAAAAGGTATACGTCATCAAAGGACAGTTCCCTACACGCCTCAGCAAAACGGCAGTGCAGAAAGGGAAATGAGAATTATAATGGAAGCAGCAAGAACGATGATTTATACAAGAAATATGGAATTGAAATTTTGGGCTGAAGCAGTTAATACAGCTGTGTATGTAATTAATCGGTCTGGAAAAAGCACTATAGTCAACAAAACTCCTTATAATCTTTGGATGGGTAAGAGCACAAAAATAAATTATTTTCAACCTTTTGGCAGTGAAGTTTACTGTCACATACCAAAAGAAAAGCGTAGAAAGCTAGATGCTAAATCACAGAAATGTATATTCGTTGGCTATGATGAAAATGTAAAGGGCTTTCGTGTGTGGAATCCAAGTAAGAATAAAATTGAGCACTCTTTTGGTATGTGACAGTAAACTTCACTGCCAAAAGGTTGAAAATAATTTATTTTTGTGCTCTTACCCATCCAAAGATTATAAGGAGTTTTGTTGACTATAGTGCTTATTCCAGACCGATTAATTACATACACAGCTGTATTAACTGCTTCAGCCCAAAATTTCAATCTGCTTACTACCTACCGAAATTCCTATAATCTGCTGGGCTTTAGCATCCTTTTTCCGCTAGTGACGAATTTTTGCATCATCTTCTAATGGACATTCTTCGTCCCCAGTTACCAATTCGAAAACGTCTGCGGCAATCAATGTTATTTTGACATGAAACTTCCATGTTGACCATTGAGTTGCGTCGTTTAATTTTTCAATCTTGCTTTCAGTCTCCATTCTTATATATTTGCTATTTCTGCCCTTCTACGAGTATAAAAATTTATAATGTAATTTAGAAAACGTAGTCTGGGCCCATAACCTTTTGAATAAAATAAAAATCAACTTTTGTTTTCTGATTCAAATTCAAGAATAATAAATTTATTGATAATTATATCGAACAATTAATAAAATGAAAAACATGATTGATTTCAATTCTAAAAATACATATAAAGTGAATTTCAAAACAAGTAGAATTATAATAAAAACAAATCATTTCAATAACACTCCAGCATAAAGTCCAGACTTGAACCCTATCGAAAATTTGTGGGTTCACCTTAAGAAAAATGTTGGAAAAAGGTCGCCGAAAAATAAAGAACAATTAATACGCTTTATAAAGGAGGAGTGGGAGAAAATACCCGAAGAATATGATATACCCAAGCTAATCCATTCGGTGCCCAGGCGCTTACAAGCAGTAATTGATGCTAAGGGAGGGAACACAAAATATTAGCAGGGAAAAATTACGTTGTAGGGAAATAAACACACTTTTTATTGAATGTGATACAAATTTTTAAACATTTATTTGACAGTACGAAACCTGAACTATTTTGTTTTAAGCTATAATAAGAAATTTTTTGTTGAAGTGATATTAATTTTTTAAGTAATATAGTTATAAACAATTTTGAGAATATATAAATAAATAAAAAAAATATCAAAATTTTTGTGTTTCACTGAAGTTCAAGCGTTTCGTTAAAGATTTTTTTATTTTTTACTGCAATATAAAATTTTTTTTTACAAACTGTACATAAATTTACCGCATTTCTATCATTTTGTAAAACTAAACGTAAAAAGTGAGTTAATCACGTGTAGTAGTTGTGCACACAACGTGTCTTAAGTTTAATTCTAAAAAGCTGATGGTTTAAACCAAAAAGTATGTAATATAAAATTTAATTTATCGCTGTCAAATTTAATTATATTTTTAAAATTTAAGGAATTAAAACCTATGGCTATGTCAGTCGTGTAACCCAACGCTTTTACATGATGAACCTTCAAACGCTAGTACTCATTCTTCAATAGAATCACAAGACTCATTAAGCAGAAGAAATGCCATATAGCTAAAAAGATTAGACGAGGAGCGTGAACTGACTATGAGACGCGATCAGGATTATTTGCGCAAAAAATATCAAATATTACAAGAAATAGAAGAGGCAGAAGATACGGAACACTCTACCGTCGTTAATCAAACAAGTGAAGCATTAAATGTTATTACCACACTACAAAATATAGCACCAATCAATTCAACTTCATACGTGCCAGTAACGTCGTCATATGTGCTAGTAACAACAATAACTACATCTGCACTTAACGCACCTCTAAATCATAATTATGAGGCAAACAACATGACAAATTTTCAACCATTTAATTATATTTATCGAAATATTTCACTTCACTCTACAGTTAATCAAAATCCCGAGCAAACACATGCTGTTTACTCACAAAACATTAACACAACAGCGCAGTCCCAATCATTCATAAATGCAAGACAGGCACACACGGCTCAGTCTATACCGGAGCAGCAAATAGCCCCATAGACTTAGAGATAATCAGTTGCATACTCGTCAAACCGTGCCCAAGGACTTGCCCACTTTTTCTGGCTGTCCAGAAGAATGGCCTCTATTTAGTTCGACCTATGATTGGTCCACATCTGTATGCGGATTGACGGACGCCGAAAACTTAATACGCCTTCAGCGAGATCTTCGTGGTGACGCCCTAGAGGCTGTTAAAAGAATTCTCGTACACCCCTCTTGTGTACCCCATGCAATTTCTACCTTGAAAATTTTATATGGCCAGCCAGAAAACATTCTTGTTTCTCTAAAAAAACAAAAACATTACCACAAATAAACCCAAAGAGAATGGACACAATACCAAACTTTGCCGTTCAGGTAAAAGGGCTGCAGTCAACCATTTAAGCGTGTGGTCTCACGGACGAACTATAGGAACTTATTTCAAAACTACCACCATATTACCAAATAATTTGGGGATCAAATAAACTTCACTTGCAACAAAATAAAACAAAAGCCACTTTGGTTGAATTCTACAATTGGATATTCGATATTGGAGTGTCAGCAAGCACTGTAATTGTTTTTTTTTACATATATTTATTTATTGAATCTTCAAATATGAACTAACAATAATTATTCAAATCTAAATATAATTAATTAGGCCCGACCAGTGTCGGACATAAACTTATTGAAAGTTATTAATAATACATAAGTCGTGATAAGCAAAAACAAAAGTATATTCAAGTTTATTCTGGAGTGTTGAGTATTAGAGCCCTTGTATTCCTCTTTTTTAAGCGGATGTGTCCAGTAAAATTCAAGATATTACGAGCAAGGGGATTAGGATGGGTCTCGAGTTTTGTTATGTATTTGCCTGCGTATTTTGGGATTTCTTCAGTCACTAGTGGTATATTTAAATCACGATGTATATTTGAATTTTTAATGTACCATGGAGCCGATGTTATTAGTCTTAAAATCTTATTTTGCATTCGTTTGATTCTCTCTATATTGGATGCTGAAGCAGTGCCCCATAACTGTATTCCGTAGCACCATATTGGTTTCAAAATCGACTTGTATATTAAAAGTTTGCAATCTAGACTGAGTGTTGAATTTCTACCAATCAGCCAATGTATCTGAGTCAATTTCAGTTTCATTTGTGTTAGCTTTGAGTCAATATGGGGTTCCATGTAAACCGTCGATCAAGGTGTATACCAAGGTATTTTACGTGTGAATGTTGACGAACAACTTGATTGTTGATTCGAATTGGGGAACAAGTATCTCTTCGTAGGGTAAATGTTACCTGGACACACTTTTGCTCGTTTACTTTGATTCTCCATAAATTTAACTATAGTTCCAGTTGTCTAATATGTTCTTGTAGATATCGTGAAGCCTCGTGAGGGTTTTCGTGCATACTAAGGCAGGCTGTATCATCGGCAAACGTAGATGTATGGATATTACTGCTGAAAGACATATGACAAGTGTAAATCAAATACAAAACTGGCCCCAGTATGCTCCCCTATGGCACACCGGATGATATAGATTCGGGCACACTCATGAAGTCTGCTTCCACAACCATAAACTTCCGGGTAGTAATATAACTTTCTAATAGCTTCAGAAAATTTATTGGTAAATATGATTTCAATTTTAAAATAAGACCTTCATGCCACACTTTATCAAATGCCTGAGAAACGTCGATAAACAGCGCAGAACAATACTTCTTTTCTTCAAATATTCTTCTTATAAATTGAACCGATCTATGAGTATGTTCAATGGTGCTATGCTGTCTTCTAAAACCAAATTGATGGTCCGGTATGCACCCACTACTAACTAGAATTGGGGACAATTTTGTCATGAGCAGTTTTTCTAAAAGTTTTGACATTGTTGATAGCAGACTTATTGGCCTGCATGACTCAGCCTTGGTAAGGTCTTTGCCCGACTTTGGAATCATTTTAACTTTGGCAAGCTTCCAGCTATTTGGATAGTACTCCAGTCGTAAAATGGCGTTAAAAATAAATAACAGGATTCTAATTGCAATATGACATGTACATGTCTTAGGGGTAAATACTTATTTTAAATGCTTAGCAAATATTTTACCTTTTTCAATATCGCTTCTTGTCCAACCCCCGGTAGATGTACGGAGAGGTGGTTTAAACTCAACAGGTGTTTTAAGCTTTCTAGCAGCATGCCACAAAGAGTAATTAGATGCTGGTGTGGCATCAAGACCATCCAGGTAGTTTTTAAAAGATGCAGTTTTTTCAAATGCAAGCAAGTCTTGGAGTCGTTTAGTGCACTCTTTAAATCTGATTTTATGTTGGGGCGATCTGTGCTGTTGCCATTCCCTTCTAGCTCTTCTTTTTTCACTTACGAGACGTTCAATATCCGTAGAGTAAATGCTATTAAATCCAGTCTGCGGGTGGGAGGTAGTCGCATGTTCAGCTGCCTGTTTTATATTTTTGATAAGATTGCCAATGTTAAATTCAATATCTTCGGATGTTCTTAGCGTAATGTTTTCCGTACAATGACTACTGAGATATTTTCTGAACCCCAGCCAATTAACACGGTTGATCGTCTTCACATACGGGTGAGGTAAGTCACTTCTTAGTGGGCTACAAATTTTAACGATCGTGGGAGAGTGATCGGAGGAAAGATCTTGAGACGCTTCAACATGAACTAATTCCCTAGAAATATTTTTCATGACTCCAAAATCTATAACATCCGGAATTTTTTGTATGTCCGTAGGCCAGTAATTGGGCTCCCCACTCGAAATGACGTCCAAGCCCATTTTTGAAATTGTGTTGAACAATGCCCGACCTCTAGGTGTAATAAGACGCGAACCCCAGAACGTATGTTTTGCATTGTAGTCGCCAGCTGCTACGAAGCAAGGGCCAAGGGATTTGGAGAAATCCTCATATTGATCCTCAGTAATTGCGAACCTAGGAGGGGAGCAAATTGATGATATGACAAAATTTGAGCAAAAATTTTCGACACAAATATTTGTTGCTTGTAGATGTTCTTCACAAATGTTGTCCAGAATTTAGTGCTTGAGTCTTGACTTTATCAGGATTGCTGATCCACCGCATCTCTTCCTCTCGGGTCCTTTGAATCATATAAGGTGTAGCCATTAATTTTAAAGAGGCTTCTCGAAGTCAAATGAGTCTCAGAGACCAACATTATATCAATATTTTTTTCCGTGAGGAAGTGCTCAAGTTCATTTTTATGTTGGCGAATGCCGTTTGCGTTCCAGAAACATATTTTTAACGTGTTCATGGTTTGTTAACTAAAGCTTGAAGCAATGTATTCTGCATTCGCAGCATTTCTTGCATCATGCTAGTCATATTTGTTGTAAAATTGTTTATAGTTTGCACCAGATTTTTAATAGTAGCTTCAAGGCGATTAAAATTAAGGCCTGAGTTTGTATTTGTTGAAGTATTTGGCCGTGAAACATTTTGTGTGGGAATAGAGCTTGTCTTAGCAGCATCGGCATACGATACACGTGAAGTAACTAGTTGGCTAGTTTGAGGAAGAGTGGCGGAGTAAGCGTTTGCTGTTTGTGCTGGAGCTACTTTAGGTTTTTGCCCCATAGTCTTTTTAACGAAAGAATGTACAGGGCATCCTCTGTAGTTAGCGGTGTGATTACCTCCACAATTACTGCATTTTTTTTTATTGATCTTTTGGTTTAGTACAACTAGCAGTACCGTGCAATTCACCGCAAATAACACAAACTGTAGGTAATTTGCAGTAAGTTTTTGTGTGGCCATATTCTTGACAATTATGGCACTGTACGGGTCCAAAACGCTTGTGTGGTTCTTCAACTGTTATTTTTCGGTATAAAAGATATTTTAAATTATAAATTGGGTGCGTCTCATTTTTTCTAAATTTTATATCATTCGGCTCAAGTTCAACGCAAAATAGAGGCTGGGGGATCTTCTCCCTATTTATTATATTGGAAACATTTTTTACCTTAAATCCCTGGAGGACGAGTGCATCTTTTATTTCTTCGGGAACAACATAAGAATCTATGCCCTTCAATACGATCTGAAGGCCTTTAGCACTTTTAAGCTGGTATCTGTAGAAACTTGTTTTATTTTTTTCAAATTCAGAAACCATTTTGCGGAAATCTGTTTCGTCATAAATTTGAATTTTCGTTTCATCGATATTGCCACGTTTTATTGGAACAATGTGAAATTTATTCTCACCAATGACCGAAATTAATTTCTTAATAAGAGCGTTTGAACTTTTTTCTCTCAAATAGATTGGTGGCAGCTTAGAGGTTTTGTTCGCGGATACATCAGGTATGTCGTTGTCATCTTGCAATATTTGAAAACGATTAGTGGAGGATGCGCTGTTATCCCTAAATACCTTTGAAGCCGAT